>JAKMWS010000070.1:0-183828 GCA_025327135.1 Colletotrichum sp. SAR 10_71
GCTCGTCTTCGACGCCCTCGTCGGCGCCGCCCTCCTGCCGGCCCGCCCAGCCCTGCAGGCTCTGCCGCGGCGCCCTGCAGACGCGGTACCCCGTCCGCCCGGCCACGCGGACGGGCTCGACGAGGCCGTCGAAGACGAGCACGTCGATCAGCTTCTGCACGTCCTCCTCGCCGAGGATCGTGTCGGTGGTGATGCCCGTCTGCGAGATGAAGCGCGCGATCTCGCGCACGGTGGGGTACTCCTTGAAGCCGGCCGGCAGCGGCAGCAGCGCGGGCTCGCGCTTGGGAGGGGGCTGCTGCACGGCGGGCGAGGAGGAGGCGGCGGCGGTCTTATCGTCGCTGTCGCCGCCGGAGATTTCGCCTGCGGAGCGCTTTTTGCCCTTGTTTTCTAGGCCGCCCTTGAGCACGCCCTTCTTGGGCACGGCGGTGCGGGTCGCGGAGGAGGAGGAGGCGCCGGTGCTGTGGTAGGTGCTCTTGCGCTTGATCTGGTCGAAGATGACGCGCTGCAGGTCCTCGATGAAGGCCTCGTCGAAGGCGGAGTCGGTGAACCAGGGCCCGCCGGTGGCGCGCTCCGAGGGGCGCATGGAGGCCTTGATGAACATGCGCTTGTTGGGGTGCTCGACGTTCTTGAAGGGGGCGATGAGTCCTTTGCCCTGGAGCTGTTTGAGGGCTGTCTTGAGGACGGAGTCGTGCATGTTGAGGCGGTGCTGGATTGTCTTGGACCAGATGCCGTCGCCGCCTGCTTCGTCGATCGCGCCGTAGACCATGCGCTGTTCGTCGGTCGAGCAGAGTTTGTACCTGGAGGGTGAGGCATGTTAGCTCGTGAAGCAATAAGGTGGGAGGAGAGTGGTGGTGTTGGGTACTTACTTCTCTGCATCCTCCATGGAGCGCCATCGCCAGGCGAGGCCCGTCTGGGAGGAGACGGCGATGAGGAGGCGGTCATTTGTGAGGCTCTGGAGGACCTTGAGGAGGGTGACTGTGTCGCGGTTGGGGATGATTTCGAAGTCGAGGATGTCGTACTGGCTGAAGAGGTGGTTCTCGTCGCCGGCCTTCTGGAAGGCGTCGTAGAGCGTCTCCTTCCAGACCTCGAGCTTGGAGTCGGTGCTCGAGGTCGTGGCGGCGGGGGAGGGGGCCGCTGGGGTCGTAGCCATTGCGACGGCCGGGTTTTGTGTGTATTCGTGTGGCGATCGCTATTTTATTCGAGCGTGTCGGTTTGAGGGGGGTAGAAGAAGGTATGCTCGTGGGTATTCGGAGAGAGTTCCTGGCGAGAGGACGAAAGTCGAACGGAGATTCGTGGTGGGGTGCTCTTTTTCCTCGTAGATTTTTTTTCGCCCTGGGGGAAGGAAGCCGGCTGGCGTCGTATGCGCCAAAGAGGTTTGCGGTCGTCAAGGTTCGTTGGGTGGAATTGCTACATTTGCGAATGGACTAACAGGCTAAAGCGAAAAATGAGCTCGAGGTCACGGATCGAAAAGCATTGGGCGGTTTGGGGGTGGTGCAGCTGCAGCTTGGTGGCTGGCTTTCGGGTTGGGGAGCGTGAGATTTGGACGAGGTGACTTGGGTCGGCGACGATGCTGCAGTGGGAGGGATTGGATTTTGGAGGCGCATCAGAGGTCAGGTCCGTTCGGCGGCAACTCCCAGTGCTGCGGCGGGCAGCTGCGGCAGACGGCAGTAAAAAAAAAAAAAAAGAATTGCCCCGCAGTGTTTGGAAAGGGTCTTCCACTCAATTGCAGGTCCGTCTTCAGCCTTGCATTGGTGCCGGATGAACTGCGGGAAGGGGAATGGACGCTGGGGGCGGCCTGTTTTGGGGGTGGAGATACGTATCGGCTTGGTGGAGTTGAAGGGGAGATCAACACCAGGAAAGACGACTTTCTTCTTGCAGTCCTTGGGATGATGAACAATTGAAGTACAGACGCAATCAATTCGATTTGGTCGATTTCCGTGTCCTGTGTTAAGATCGAGAGGGACAAGCTGACTATAGGAAGCCTCTTTTAACCGTGTAGCTATGCCCCAATGAGTCACGACTGAGGCCGCTCAAGGTTCATGTAAGCCGAGTCATCCTCCCCCGAATAACGACGCCATGGCTGTGCTCTTACATCTATGACAGCTCGTTCCTCATTTCTAGAAACGCCTCTTTCTTTTCGCGCACTTGATAGCAAATGTCCAAAATGTTGACTTATTCTCCGAAAGAAGTTTTTGAAGAGGGAAAAAAACTTTCTTTTTTTCCTTCTTACGTTTGTAATACTTTCGAGTAAGTTACGGCTTGCGGGCACATTGTGCTGACTGCCGAATGACTCCAACGGTAACATTTATGAGGGCCAGGATAGACTGAGAGAGAAATCTCTATGATCAGCTCATGGGGTATCCTACATGCACTGCAATACCTAATACTGATTGACAGTTTAGACAGAAATTAAGCTATCTCTTTTCTTTGACGGCCATGTAACAATCATGCTATGGTGCCGAACGTGACTTTTCCACCTTTTAAGTACGGGTGTTTTTGCGTTTGGAATAGCTAGCCGTATTAGTCACGGGCTTGTCTGGATGACTTCATAACAGCATGGAGCATCCATAATTGGGGAGGGCTTCAAAACGACAGGCTAAATAAATAACTGAGGGCACCTCCTCTTTTCTTGTGAGCATTGGCTGAGTTGCGGAACAGGGGACAATGTCATTTCTAAATTGAATCAAGCCCAAAATGCAATAGCACAGGGCAAATAAACCTCTCTTTGTCACATTTGAGCACGAACTGGCAATTACTTCTTAGTTTCCCCATGCGGAAGTGCTGCTCCGACGTCTCTATGGAGATCTCGGGAGCCAAGGACGGTATCTCGCGGCATTTCTCTCGGGATTTTCAAGGTCTCAGGACCACTGGGGCATAAAATAGGACATTGTTCGTGGATTTGGGACAGTTCCTTCCCCAAGACACCAACACATTCTCGACAACAGGTTTTCACGTTGACTTTAACTCCAAAGTTCCAACCACCGCGACCATGCAGCTTAGTTTCTCCAACATCATTCTCGGCGTCATGCCAGCCCTGGCTCTCCTCCCCGGCGTCGAAGCCCAATCCGCCCGCTCAATGGGCTTCATCGGCTGCTCCATGGCCGAGAACGTCGCCCAGGGCTACGTCGCCGTCGGCGGCACCCGCATGTGGGGACCCTACGGCACCGGCGGCGCCGTCGTCCAGTCCTGGACCGACACCAACTCAGCCTCCTGGCAATCCTTTGACCGCCAGGCCGCGCAGAACGGCAAGCCATCCGCTGTCTGGGTGCAGATTTGCATCTTCTCACAAAACGGCGCCACCTACGACGAGGTTAAGAAGCTCATCGCCAACGCGCGCCAGCACGCCGCGCCCGGGGCGGAGATCATCATCACGGGCCAGCCGCTGTACGACGCAGGGCAGATGTGCTTCCTCGCGGGGCAGGGAGGCCCGGAGTTGACTGACAATCTCGCCAAGAGGGCTAGCGAGGACACGTCGCTGAGTGTCAAGTACGGAGGGACGTTCCGCCTGCGCAATGGGGAAGTTGCGGACGGGTGCCATGCGAATACCGCGGGACAGCAGTCTTTGGGACGCCAGGCTATTGGGTTCTGGGGTTAAGATTTACGGATGACATGCAGGGAACTGGTGAGGTTGTATGCGAGGACCTCGCACTTACATCACGCAGGTCCGAGGCACCACCCAATGCAACGATAGTTTAGGGCGAATCTTTGGGAAACTAGTCACACTCCTTACCGTGAATTATTGAAATATATTCCCAAATGAATATTCATCTGACTGCTCATGAAACCCCGAGCTTGACGGTCTTGAGAACCATATGACTGCACTACGGTGCGTGCGGACAATTGCTAGCGAGATCTGATGATTTATACGAATGTCGCGCGTACAGCTGAGGAGCCTAACACTAGAATCCAGATGTAATGTTCTGCCTGTAAATTATAGAACGAGCCCAGACCATTTCAATTAGTGGTATCCAAGTCAGAGAAGGTTTTAACAGACAACACCGCGTTCGAACACATCGCAAGTCAGGTTTATCAACACTGTCTTAGAGAAATCTACTCTGGACATTCCAAATATCAGACAGAAAACTTCACACGTCGCAAGATCGTGAATTCTCATCGTTCGAAAGGTGTGCCATGGAGCGTTGCTGGCCGCTTGTGAACAGGGCCAACGTCGGCATAATCCTATCCGATGCCCGGACCCCCTGCACCGGCCGTCAGGTCTGCCGATGCGGCCGGGATCCGCAGCGGCCCCACCCACTTGGAAATCTCTTCGCATTGTAGCCCGCTCATGCTACTTGAATGACTCAACCTCGGCCTACCGCAACAACAAATGGCAGATCACAAGATCTGCCCGGCTAGCTCAATCGGTAGAGCGTGAGACTCTTAATCTCAAGGTTGTGGGTTCGACCCCCACGTCGGGCTCAATTCCCGTCCGCGATTGCGCGTTCTCTTTTTGCTTTTTGAGGTCGACCCTGCCTGCCATTGACGCATTCAGATCAAATCTGCGACTGTCGACTTCTCCCTTAACCTTTGCAGTCATACTTCCCCAAGTGCCCCTAAAGTTTCAAGTCAGCTTCTTATAGAGACAGTATTAAGTCTGGTTTTGCTTTTCTACCTAAATCAACATTGCAAGCATAAACAGATAGTGATGTTTCTGCGTGACCTATTTACTGACAGGGATTGGCTGAGACTAATGCCGACGACCGCTGACGGCAGGTGCTTGAGACTATCAATTTCATGTCGATCCAATCATTACCATGCAAGTCAGCTCCTTGATTCGGCTGCCATGCTGTGATGACACGAAAATCCCAATTCGGGGCGGGGAATCGCCACGTCGCTGGTAGGAGTATTTCAAGTCTTCTTCACGTTCAACTTGATCGGTCACCACCACCCAAAGTGAGTCGGAGCCAAAAGGGGGAGCCAAGCCAGAGATGTTTCCCAACCCATATTGCAGCCTCATCGCCGCGCTATGCCTTTCGGGCGGTGTGGCGGCGGATGGCTGGGACGACTTCACCAACAACCTTGCCTCGGATCTCGCCCCCATCATATCCCTCTTCGGAGAGCAGGCTACGAAGCAATACCTCAGCGAGAGCATCACGTGGCTAGACTACTTCATTTTTGCCATGGCGCCCATCGGCATCCTCACGGCGCTGGTGTCCGCGATCCGCGTCTGCGGCAGCCCTTCCCTTAAGGCCTTCATCGGCAGGGCAAAGGAAGCAGCGGGCAACGTGGAGGCCGAGCTGCTCTCGTCCACGAGCAGGAACGTGTGCGAACTGTACAATGGCGGTGGCATCGAGCGCATTATCGGTCGTCCGAAGATCCTTGAGGTTGTGCTCGACCGGAACGTCGCTGACGAAGAGTTTACCAGGGAGGGAGGGTCGGCGGGCATCTACACCTTTTCGGACTACGTGAGAAACGAGAATCGACGTCAAGAATGGAAGCCGTGGCCTCATCGCGAGGGCACAGAGCCGTCCAAGGATGATGGGCCAAAGACTTCTGAAGAGTATGGGCCGAATCTTTCCCACAATGTCAGCATTAAGCGCCTGGATGATTGGTGGTTCAGACTCGTGGGAGTGATCGGGTTTGCGCTGCAAGTAGGTGTGTTGATCTACGCAGCCACGGCAACCTACTACCTTCAGCTGGAAAAGGACGGAGAGCAGCCATCATCGTATGCTTGTCCGATGGTCATTGTGGGAACCGTTCTGGTTTGCGGGGGAGTGTTCTTCTGCGCTGTTCTGGTGGGGGAGAGCACTGAAGAAGAGATTTACCAACGCGAACGGAATCTATCAGAGAGATCCTCTCTGTACTGGTTGCAGCCGGCCCAAGTACACGGTGATCAGACATTTGAACCATTCTGCTACGCAGACGTGGGGGGCGTCGGCTCTCTCAACCGACACATTACCTCACGGAAGAAGCAGAGCGCCCCTTCAGAGCTTTCTGTATGGCTCGTTGTCGGGTCTAGCGTTTCTGGCTTTGTTCTACAATTTGTCGGCCTCCGCGGGACTCACTCGTCGATCTCGTTGGCCCAGCTCGGGGCAGCTCTGATCATGAGCATGCTTAGGGCTGGTCTTCGCACACAGAGACTGGATTCGCAGGGCAATCGACTTTCGGAGCAAGAAATCAGCGCAATGATGATTTCATCCGACACGTTGAAGGGACATGAGCTGGACTGGCTGGCCCTACACATTGGTCGGGAGGAGGTCAGAGAGGGGCACGGCGTGGACCGCAGAGTTCCAAGCATGGAAAAGGGCGGGCGAACGTGGCGGCTCTGTGGCTTGGATATTCCATGGCCTCGTGAGAAGGACATTGAGAATGCTCCGATGCTGGATGAAACCAACAGCGAACGACGGTCCTACTCGTGGTTGTTTTTCGGTGCTACGACAGCCGGTGAGAGAATCACACACCACCCATCGGAAGCAAATTCTGGTGGGATCGGACTCAAGCCTTCTGAATCAGCAGAACCCCAAGGCAGGGTGGACTGCGCCAACAGGATTCTGGCCTACCGTCGAACCCTGACCCGACTCACGGAACCAACGACTGCGAAACTCGATCTGGCTGTTCTGACGCGTCACTTCTCTAACGAAATGGTTGCCGTGCGAGAAACGGCAAGACAGCTTGTCCTGGCGATTGAGTCAGTTGCCAACAGCGTCTGTTCGTCGTCGACGGCGATCATCATGGAGGAATGGCGTTCGAAACACAACGACTTGTATTGCGCCATGAACTGCGGCGTCTCTCCTCGTGCTGGAAATCAGATTGCCAAGGTCTTGCTTCACCTTCACCGCGGTGGCCAAGATTCCCATTGGAGGCTCGAAGGCAAAGAAATCGTGGAGGCCATGCTAGGACTCTGGACGTGGTCTCTGATTTCAGAATCAGCAAGGAACCACTCTCAGCTGAATGTAACGCGGAGAAGGATAGTGTCGAGTGTCAAACACCCGGAAGAAATGGGTTATCACAAATGGTTCAGAAGTGCGGCTGGACGCCCTGTGAAACACACTTTGAAAGGGCTGAATACAGAGTTTGGCCCTTCTACATTGTGGCTCAACGAGGAAGGTAAACTCAGAAACGCAACGCCGACGCCAACGGGAAATAGCGAAATTTCCGAAGGTCCATTTTATCAACTGTTTGGATGGTTCAGCGGAGAACCGCTGCACCTATCATACCCTTCGGCCCAGTCCGAAATCGACGTCTTTACCCTACCTACGACTTCGGACCTGCTCTCACTTTGCGCCCAGGAGATCCTGGGTACCTTTGTGAAAAGTATCCTCGATCTGGTAAAGAGCATCGGCGAAGTTGAGGTGGACGGCACTGCAGACAACGTTTGCTTGAGGAGCCGCCTGGTATCAGAGTTGGTGGAGGCGATCGAGAAAAGTGGCTTGGCATCTGGCGATGATGCTCTGCTTTGCGTTCTGCCTCCAATAGTGCGCCGACAATTTGATGCCCAGCGAACGCCGTTGTGGTTCGCTGCTGGGATCGGACATGAAGGGATGGTAAGCGAGGCACTTGGCCAGATCACCGACCGCCATGGATCTAACCTCCCTTCCCTGGCTGGCCCTCTTCTTCAAGCAGCATCAAAGGGTCGTGAGAACATCGTCAGGCTCTTGCTGCAGCATGGAGCAGACCCCAACGTGGCAGATGCGTCAGGGACTACACCACTGTGCCAGGCTTCCGAGAATGGCCACGAGCAAGTCGTCAGGGTACTGCTCGAATTTGGAGAGGTAAATCCAAATGTCACGGATCCGTGTGGGAGAACCCCGCTCTGGCATGCGGCGAATAATGGGCACGAACTCGTTGTAATGGCATTGCTCGAACAAGGCGCGAGGCCCGAGAAGGGTGCCAGTGCTCACGGAACGCCGCTCCAAAGAGCAATTCATAACGGTCACGACTTGGTAGTCAGAGAATTTCACGCTCATAGCGAGGGCAAAGAAATGGGCTACATCGGGGGAGGAAGGAACTGGGTCAACGATGAAATGTAGGCTTATAGAAGAGTCTGGCTTTGCAATGGCTAACGCGACACAGGATGGAGGGACCTGCTGAACAATACGAAAAGGCCTGTAAAAGCTTCCTCGATTACGTATCTCCGAATCAATTCAAAGACGGGACAGAACTCGATGACAAAGACGCCATCAAGATTGCTCTTCTCGGGCAAGGCGTTGATAGCGAAAAGCTGCGGACGCATGGTTCAGGTCTGGACCAATACATCTTCGACAAGCAGAACTTCACAAATGAGACTCCTTCGGGAAAGGGTTTACGTTGGGAGGCAACATTGATATCTCTCATTCACCAATATGGCCCGAAGGCGAAAATCTATGTCGCCCAAGTCACCAACGAGCGCCGAGTCCATCCACGAGACGCGGACCAAATTGTTGAGGTCAGTCAGTATCATCTGCCCTTTGACAAATGCTGACCAGGCAGGCCATTGAGTACGCAATTGAGTCCTGGAATGTTGACATCATCGTCCTGCCCTTTGGGTTCGCGTCGGTCAATCGTAAGATGATGAAGCCCCTGGCCGAGACTCGGAAAATGAACAAGCAAACGATCGTTATTGCTGCTGCTACAACTAACGGGTTCAACTCAGTCAGAGGATACCCAGCCACCAGTCCCCACGTCATTGCAATACATGCGGTTGATGGCCAGGGGAGACATTGCGGTCTTGCTCCGTCCCCGAAAGCTGGCGACTACAACTTCTCTGTGGTCGGCGCGGGGTTGAAAGCCCCTTGGACTAATAAAGAGACAGGAAAGAAACTCGTTAATGGTAACACGTATACGGCAGGGATTGCAGCGGGTATCGCAGCTTCTTTCCTCCATTTTTTGAGGATATCACTCATCCAGGATGATCCCAGACTCAGTCTGAGCCCCGAGGACCACAGGTTGCTTCGATCCACAGACGGCATGCGAGAGATGCTGCATTTGATGTCGACTCCGATTGATGGATACAGCTTTCTGACGCCATGGGCAGTATTTGGCAAGAAGAGCGAGCCAAAAGATATCTTTGAGATAATCAAGATGACAGTTGATAAAAGACGAGGGAGGGTGGTACGGATGCCAGAACCCAGCGCCGAGAGCAGTCGCAGCTCGTCATGTGACTGAGACGAGCACCTACACATGAAAGATGGTAGAACGCAAAGAGGAAAAGAAGCGGAAGACGCCGCATGCAAAGCATATTGTTGGAAAACTGCAGCTAGATTGAGACCATAAAACATGCGTTCGATGGAAACAGCGTTGGGCAATATCGTACAAAGGTACTTCTTATTTGGTTCTAGATAGCGACCAGTTGAGAGACTCGATTCAATCATTATCGAACGAAACACCTTCATCAAAGCGCAAGGCGTCCAAGTCAATCTCCTCCTTGCGTCTCTTGAACACGATCGACATGCTAGGATCAATAAACGAGTTGACGCCAATGATGGTTGGCTTGAACCCGCGTTCATCCCCCAATTTCCAATCGTACTTCAGAAGCAAATGGCACAAGGCTATCTTGATTTCGTGTCCGGCGAAGAAACGCCCCGGACAAGAGTACACTCCGTAGCCGAAGCCGAGATGCTCCGGAGTTAGGGTGATGAGCTGGGCTTTGCTCTCGCCCCCGGCCTGTTCTCGAAGCCGCTTGAAGCGGGATATGTCGAACCTGTCGGGATCAGGGTAGACCTCGGGCTCCATCATGTTACAGCAGTGGGTGCACAGGCGTTCGCCTCTTCGAATTCTGGTGCCGTCGGGGAGTGTGACGTCGTTGACCGCGATCCGCCGGAGGGTTACTAGTAAACTTGGTTAGAACCGGATGCTATATGGCTTTCCCGTGGATCAACTTACGCAAAGAGGTTGGCGAGATTCTCTGAGATTCTTTGATGGTGCTGTCCAACAGCTTCATGTGGTTTAGTGCTGTCTTCGACCAGCCTTCAGCTTGCAAAACCTCAACCATCTCCTGGCGCAGAGGCTTGATGGTCTCCTGATGCTCAGCTAAGAGTAATAGAACCCGACCCAACAGGTCATATGTGGTGTGTATCGCGACGAACGAAATCATCAACTGAAACGCAACCGGGTCATACTTCGTGCCCTGTGACTCCGCCTCGGCCCACTCGATGGTGTCGTTGAATACAGGCACCGGCTTGCCGGCTAATTTGGCCGCCTCTTTGACCTTGCGACGGCTTTTGATAACGGGAAGTAGTATTTCCTTAGCCTCTGCGATGAAGGCCCGTACCTGTTGGCAAGATGGATCGAGCAAGTTGGCCAGCGGTCTGAGGACGGATGGCAACATGTTGAGCTTGGCTGCAGCGGCAAAGCTGGTTGTTGTGAACTCCTTGGTAATTCTAAGCCATTTCTCGTTGCGGCAAATGTCGGACCCAAGGAACACTCGCGAAGATAGGCGAGCAACGAGCTCCAGCAACGCGTCCTTAGCTGGTATCTCCTTCCATCCTGACAAGTCATCAGATGACGGGCTTCGTATCGCAAGGGGAACGGCATCTTACCAGGACGACTGCCGAAAATCAATTCGGTTGTGAAAGAGGCCTCTGAGGATAGGGGTTCGATGATTGTGTCTATACGCTTGTCATTAGTTTCTTGGAGGTTCTCTTCAGAGGGCCTAGGCTGGAGGCTGAATAAGCCTGACGTACTCGTGTGTTGTGTCAACTGCTTCCGTGCCACTGATTGGAGAATGTGTGCTGGATGCTTCACAATTCCAAAGGCAGCAAAGCCTGGCAGATGACGATGGAATTCCTCCTCCAATTAGCTGCTAATCATCCCCCGTGACAGAGGCCTTACCTTTGTGATGGCTTCTCGGAAGTCTAGATCTGTCAGGTTACGTAGATACGCGGCATATTCAGGGGGAAGAACCGTCACTTCGCCTAAGTCCGTAGGCATTCGAAAGGGCTGGCTTGGATGTCTTTCTACCTCCTTTTTGAGCGTTGACATGCCGTTCTTCATAAAGTCAAGTCTGCTCTTGACTCGGCGGAATGTAGCCAGGATCCAAAATGTTACCAACGCGAGCACACCTACTGCAAGGTAGGGAAAAAGCCACTCGGACAGAGTTGTAGAAGTCGCCATGTTGGAATTGGCTCGCAGAAATTCAGTTGCAAACGACTGCTGGAGATCTTCAAGATGCTCAATCTGGAATCGTCTAGCGTGCTAAAAGCGAGACGAGAGAATCTCTTCTAGGAATGGTCATTATATCACTTCGATTCATTCCGGGGAACGGAGCGGAAAAACAGCTATGTGCGCTCCGTCTTCACGACAAAAAATATCCTACAGCATCAGCAGGTGGCCCACCCGAGCCTCCCGACGTGAAGGTTTGTATTCGTGATCAAAAAAATGTATCGAAACCACTAGGTAGGTATGGTTGTCTGCGATACTTTACGGTAGAGGTATTTTGTAGGCGAGTACGCCAAACTCTCTACTTTCACTACAGAGACCGTACAAAGTAAGATCCCGGAACTGGGGATGCGTAAAGATGCGATTGGATGCAATAGAGTTAGATAAAGAATACCGTCTTGTACGCAGCACGTGCTTTTCGCTTGTCATACATCAATCGCACGGTCCCGGATCCATGGATAGAAATATGCATGATGAAGGTATCCATCCTATGAAGTGCCGGCACCCATGCTTCGCATAGAGTTTTCGGCACGTCAACTCGGCCGACGGGACATCTTGGCAACCATAACTGACATCAATTTGATTTGCGACAATCGAAGGCGGTCATATTTTCTGAAGCAGCACAACGCAGTGCATATGCCCTGCGAAGAAGCTCAGTTGCTTGTTCCGAGTCTGTCGCAATGATTTGTTGGTGAGGATGTGGAAAATACCGCGGCAGATAGGTAATCGAAAGGCTTACATTGCTTGTATGCATCAGTCACACGTGGCAGCATCTAAGCTTCAGGGTATCGCGGATGCACACCATCAAATCTGTGATTCTATAATATCGGTACCGTATCATCAACTTTCTTCTAATTTCTTAGCTGCAAACTTTAGACCGAAAGAATATGGATCACACGAAATTGGAATCGGATAGCGTCACCAGGGTGGCACTGCCTTTCAAATGGCAAGACGACTGGGCAGTGATTTATCGTAATGTTGATTTTACACCAAAGTCTTGCAACGAAGGACTTAGATAAAGCATAAGTATATTGAAAAGCCAGGCAAAGCTAGACTTCAGCCGCGAATTGAAGTTTACATATCACCCGAGATCCTCGCCCACACTTCTTTCCCCCTGAACATATCTCCAACCAAATGCGTTCCCGTGTACTGGCACTCTTTCCAATGCTGCGATCTGAATGTATTAGATTGATATCTTACAAAAGACCAGAGATGGGGATGCAAGGGAGCTGAACAGCAACGAGACCGGAAGCCTTGGAAATATTTGTCAGATGGTGTTTCTCATAGATTTCACAGTGACTACTCACAGTGTTGCCGTCGTTCTTGCAGCAGGCGACGCTCTGCTTGCAATGGCTGTTCAGGAGATCGTTGGCAACTGGCAGATGTCAGTATGTATCAAGTAACAGGCTTAGCAAAGAGCTCACTGCCAACTCCGATGGAGGAGCATCCATCAGTGAGCTTCAGGCCACCGTTGCCAAGGACACCGCCCAGGATACCAGACAGGATACCAGACCCAGAGTTGTCATTGTTGTTGGTGCTGGCATCGACCTGGTTGCAGCAGTTGACGCTGAGGTCCTTGCCGCAGATGTTCTGAGCATCGGCGACGGTGAGATCGTCGGTTCTCTTGGCGAGGGCCTCCTTGGCAGTGTTGCCGGGAGCGGCGGCGACGGTGAGAGCCATGGCAAGGGCAGAGACGGTGGCAGCGGAGAAACGCATTTTGAAAGATAGAGTTGTTCTGGGAAGGTGTTCTTGAAAAGAAGGTGAATTAGAAGGATCAAGAAGGATCTGGGTGATTGTAAGAAATGTGTAAGATGATTGAATGAGATTGTTGTGTGATGAGGAGGAAGAGAATCTGGTTCTGGAAGGAGCAACAGCCAGATTTTATAGATTTCGAAATAGATAAAAGTGACACTATTGAGGCATCATCTCGATGTGATAATGCTCGAGCGACATTCCAGCGACGAGGTCCAGCGAGGAGGTCCATCGAAGGTCCAACACCTAGAGATGTCTTGGAATGAACATGATCGTCGTCTCCATCAACGGACGCATGCGTCTTCTCATCGACTGTAGCTCATTGTGACAGAAGATTTGCGGAGGGTATCCATCGCCCGTACCCATCTAGTAAGCCGGTGCGAGGCAGCATTCAAGCACTATTACGACAGGAGTGTTTTTTCCTATTTCACTCACTTGACTCCATTCCAAGCACTGGCGTTCTCAGAACGACCATACCAGAGAAACCCCTTGAGATGTAGATCACATATCAAATCGACGTCTGTTTTCTTTTACACCTGTAGCTATTGAATTAAAATCAATATTTATCGAATTCCATATCATAGCGCAGGGGTTGGCACCGAATTCTGCCTCGCCTTTCCAATATCCATGCATTGACCGGAATAAGGCACAGTAGCCGGATGAACAGCACATCGGTATTCCCCACGATCGCAACGCGAACAGACTGAACATCATAGACGGAACCTCTCAACGCAACTTAGCAGATCACTTTTGCGAAAGAACCTCCCACCAGTAGTTTCTCAGCTGAGAGGAGAAGCGGGGCAAGACAGAGGCAAGGGGCGAGATGCCGCCAGAGCTCGGCCTTCACTCGGATCTTTTATGTCTCAGATCCACAAGTAGTAACGAATGTCAGAGGGCTCCTGAAGGCCAAGTCCGGTAGCCGTTGGATACCGTCCCTGCCATTATTGCATTAGCTGCGTAGGCCAGCAGCGCTAAAAAGCTGTTGAGACCGGATTGAGCTTGTGGCATGATCGTTCAATACCAATTGGAGAGAACGTTATCCTTGCAGGCCCGGCAGATGAAGGCAATCCGGGGGATGACTCCGTCGAATCCGCCGAGACATCATTCCTCGAATTCCAACCTCTATCTCGACGCCGTGCTCAAGGTGTGAAGACATGACTTGTTAATGTAGTTCTCTCCACAATGCAGTTGCGTAAGCGATGACACAGGAAGTTTGAGTAGGGTTTCCTTACTAATTACAGTAGCTATAGTAAGTGCTACAAGATTCTGGGTATAGCAAAAATTGTTGGTCGAAATGATCCATCAACCAGGCTCTTGGGGTTCGTATCAACATGCGTAGGTTCGGAGACTTTTACACAAAAACAGGCCATCTAATAAAATGCGATTAAGTCGCATTATTATCTGGTTGACGGAACACATTCAGACTTCATCCTTCACCCAGACAACGAAAGAATGTTTTCAACATTACAACATCTCTGCGCCACGACCCCATGCGGTCATAGTCGATGAGTGTCAATAGCTAGCACTGATCGCCCGACATGGTTGGAATGGGTACGCACGGATGCCCTAAATATGACAGGGGTTATTGAAAGGCGTTGACAAAAGTGGGATTGAACACCAGCTTATCCGTACGAAAACTCTGGGCGCAGAGTCAGAATTCTCCATGGTTCAAATCTTTTTTCAGTCCAGAAAGGATTTAGAAAGGGAAAGATCTTCGCTGTCATAATAGCTTCGAAGGAACCAGTCTGACTCTCCTCGTACCAGCCGGTCGTGTCAAGTTCAAATGGTGGATAGAGAACCCATTGACCGGACCTAAGGAAGAAGCAATTATGTGGAAGGAAGGAAGGAAGGCTGGTCTTTTAAGGTCGGGATCATCCTAACCCAAAAAGCGCCACCGTAATTGAAAAAAAATACCCGCTTGAAGATTGGATTTAATACTGCAAACGCTCGAATGGCTGTCCGCATCCAGTATCCATGGCCCATGGGGACCCTGGGTCTTGGTGGTCCTCGGGATAGAATAATGCATGAGGCAAAATCTCACCGGCTCTGGGGTAGATGTGATCACCGGAATCAAGTTGCTGTCTTGTGCCAGAACCTCTTCGGTTATGTGGCTCTTTGCTGCCTACACCGAGGTGATGACACGTCAGTAACAAAGTTTGACAGCAATGGGACGGGCTGACAAGGTACCCGAAGTTTGTTCCGATCGTGCCTTGCTCCGGTGAATTCTGCGCTACCCTTGACCCTCCTAATGTTTTGACGACTTCCATTCTTCCAGGATAGTCTTAAGCAACACAATTGGTATGCTTGCGACTCTCGTTCATTCGACATGCTGCCTTTCCCACTCCTCAGGCTTCCCCGAGAGCTTCGAGACACTATCTACAGCTTTTACGTCATCGTCGAAGGAGGTTACATTTGCGACACCGATGGGTTTACCCGTGGAAAGCTGAAGGGCGCCAGCCAAAAACAAGTCGATCTATCTCTTGTGTACACTTGCAAACAGATAGCCAACGAGATGGACCGCGGCGGACCTGCCCTGAAACTGAACTCAATTACGTTTTCGACCCTGGATTCGGTCGAGTTCAGCCATTTGGCATGCCAATTCCAACAGCTCAAGAGCCGCGGCGTGGACTTCGTAAGATGCGAGATGTTTCAAACCTACGGACATCTCATACCCGATCGTGTCTACGCAGAAGTCCAGAAGAGTTATCCGCAGTTCATGCCATTATTGGATCGCATGAAAGCTGAAGGCCCCCGGGCTCCTGTGCAAGGAGCTGGTCTATGTTTGGAGCGTCACGGGCCCTACGGCGAGGCTCCGTCGGTCTATCGTGGCTTTATCAAAGATGTCTTAGAATCAGCCTGGACACAGGACGACAGTTTCAGAAATCTGGTTGCCGACTTTACTCCCCCAATGTTTTCAACAGACCATATCGACAAATGGTCGCCTTTCGAGGTTATTAAAAGTCATATCAACCCTTGGACCATCCCGTCCGACAGCCAGATGGACGCATTGGAGGCAGCGGTACCCATCGAATTCTCTTGCCCCAGGACTAGAGACGACCGATCCATATATCGTTTCTCTGCAGCTGCGGTGGCCGTATATTTCCTACAGTCAATACCGCACTCTCTTCGTAAACATCTCCGCAAGATCATCCTCAACGAAGATTACGAAGCCGTTCTTTACCCACAAGAGCACGCCAGAGGCCTGATTCCGTTTTGCCAACAATATCCGATCCAGGTTGAGCGTCGCGTCAGTCTCTGGAACGTGGTCTTCCAGGAGGACATGTTCTATAAGCACCCAGATGAGCGCTGTTGGCGCAACCAAGTTGCAACGCGACGGACTCCTTGTGTGATGAATTCAGACCAGATAACGGCGAACGTAGCCACTTGGATCACAGAGGCTCTTGCGCTCGATCAAGAGGGCATGCCACCTGGATCTTTCTCACTCCTTCTCGACGGCGATCCGTGCCCAGACTTATGCTCACGCATTTTTAAGTCAATCGTCCAGCGAGATGCTGCCTGGCAGCAAGCTTGGATAGAAACTATTCAGAGAGGTATACTCGGCCAGATTACATGGTTTGAGAGAAAGGGCGAAAGCGTGTTGAGACACGGGTGGTTCGACTTCAATCAAATTGACAGGGCCTCACGATCTAGGGTACCCGCAGATCGACCGGGCTACTGGGGTTATATCTTCGAACAGTTTCCGCAATCATTGACCGATATTGCGGGAGGAACATCTATTGTGCATTGTAACTTCGACGTGGGTGCACCTTGGAATGTGGAGTCTATCATTCGGAAGCACGCAGGATGGAACAAATATAAATGGGAGCGCGAGTGGTTTAATCACACACCGCAGTCTTGGGGACCTGAGCCACCGTTGCCGCAGTGGCGAATGCTTCTGGAAGACAATTTCTGGAAACATAACCCGTACGGGTGCCTTTGTCCGTGGGCATTGAAATATGTATAGGCAAGCCTCTGCAACGATGCAGTCTTTTCGAGGGACGAATAGGACCCGAGCGATATTCCAGCTACCAAATTGTGTACATATCAGTCCCCTCTAAAAGCGCACAACGGTGCTGGCTTTACGCGGATGATGAAAGCTTGAAACAGATGCGATGAAATGGGAACTCTATAAACTATCCTTTCTTTCAATTGAAGCTGACATATTCTTTGTGCCATCGGCTTTGGATATTTCCCTTTCGAACCGTTTTTTCAGACAGGGCCGATGGCAGATGAACTTGACAACTCAACTGAAAATCAATGCCAACCGTTCGTACTTTACCCGAGGTAGCTCCTATCATGCAACTCCCTTGCTGTCGTCAACCTTTTACAGTTTCCACAAACATTCGACGTTGCAAATTCCTAAGCCTTATAAACTCGGAAACATTCAACGAAAGATCTAGGCGTCTGACTTATTCATTCGTTCTGCCTATTGTCTCCATCTGCGCTTCGTCCGGTTTTGTTCTCACCTGACAAAGTAGTGCCCCCTTTCGCTTCTCGCCTGCTCGCATAGAGTGCTACAATTGATGAGAGTGAGAAGAGCGCCACAAGAGCAGTCGGTATTAGGCTCAGGCAGATAGTTGTGGCACCCAATGTCGTAGAGTCTGGGCTAAAGTGGAACGATTGAATGGCCAAGCATTGACACCGGTCATACCCACAGCATATGTTCAAAGCCAGAAAGTAAAGATCGATTGATCTGAGGATTGTCTACACATGGCTTCGTTCCCAAAAGGCCAAATGTGAAAAACGCTGCTTCTCGGCAAAACAAAGACCGACATTGAATTCCAAATAGACCAGATCGGGGGACGGAGTCGGCGAACGGAGCATGATGTCCACCGATGTCCGAGGCGGCAGCTTTCCGAGAATCATGGTGGCAGTGTGGGTGGAGACGATGCGCCCTTCGTCCCGCAAAGCCGTGATATGCATGGTACACTATTGGAACAGACGGCCCCGTCCGCTAGCGTTGTTGATCATCCGGTGATGATCGAATCAAGAACCTTGCATGAGACTGAAAACTGAGGTTTCCGCCTGGAAGTCATTCGTAGCTGAGCGGCGTCCAGGCGCGAACCCACAACTGTGGGTATGGGCTGGGAAACTCGATAGGCAGGGGAGCCCTCCTCTTGACTTTCGAATCTTTCCATCACCGCTGGCTCAAACTAGCTCCTCAGAAATTGACTTTCAACCTACAGCTCGTTCTTAAATGTTTTGTTGTGAACGTTGATACGCTTTCACCATCTATTCCAGATGCCTAAACAACAATCTGGTCGGGGGACGGATCGAGATGGCCTATTTCAATGCTCCCAGTGTTCCCGTCGATATCACCGCTCCGAGCATCTCGTTCGTCATGTTAGGTCCCACACGAAGCAGCGCCCCTATGTGTGCAACCTGTGCGGGAAGGCCTTCGGGCGCTTGGATATTCTTAGGAGGCATCAAGTTGCACATCTTGGGGAGGAGGGCTTGGTTGCCGAGAATTCTCAACGTGCCGGGACCGAACGAGTTGGAAAAGCATGCAAGTCATGCTCGTCGACCAAGTCCAAATGCTCAGAGGAGAAGCCATGTCACCGGTGTCTTGCGAAAGGCCTGGTTTGCGATTATGAGCCAGCTCATCAAGAGAGAGAAGAACCCGGCGATTTGCAGAGGAGACAGCGAGGGGAAAACGCCGCCTCAGACGTCGAACTTGCAAAGCCTGCACCAGAGGCTGAGCAGAGTGTCAGCATGCACGTGGCTCACGGTGAAGTCGTTCAACATTCCATGGCTTTATCTACGCCAGGTCTAGATCTCACCGAAGAACTGTCGACCAGCCCGCGATTCAATGACCCAGATTCATCCTCATCTGGTGACCGGGTCATTTCAACTGATCCATTCACAGCATCCGATTACTCCTCAGGCATACTATCAGCGCCATGCGCTGACCACTTCTCCTTTGGACCGGATTGGGACATTGGGACGCTGGATTTCTCTTTTATCCAGGCCCAATTCGAGTTGGGTGACGCCAATATGATAACTGGTGATGTCTCAGACGGTTGCCAAGACAGTCTGGTTTCTCTGGTCTCTGAAAGTAAGAATGTTGCGCTTTCAGATATATGGGAACCAAAGAGCGACGAACATAACGAGATGGAGCGGCAAAATCTGGCAGTGGGTGAAGGGGCGTTCGGAGTCTCTCACTCGAAAAAAGCGACCGGAACCCGGGTCAACAAGCTGTGTGTGTCACCGGCTATACGCAGCAAAGTAGTTGGCATGATTCTTAGGACGACATCGGAGTCCAGGTCAGCAGAGGTACTGGGATGTTTTCCTGGGTGCCAAGCCTTGAGCTCGCTTCTTGACATCTACTCAGATTACTGGGAGGCCACCCACATCTACGACTTTGTGCATTTGCCAACCCTTGACCTTTGCAAACAGGCACCGGAGTTGTTGGGAGCTTTGATAGCGATAGGCGCTATTCAAGCAGAATCGATAGTGGCCCGAAAATTTGGATATGCAATGCAGGAAGTTGTGAGAGCGTCAGCCTTCGACAGTGTGAGAATTCTAGGCACAATCCCCGATCTTCAGCGGCTAACAAGATGATTATGACTGTAGTGGGAAGGAAATAATGCCGCGGTATGCGACATCAGCTTAGCCCAAGGCTTCTTGTTACAGCAGCAAATTGCTTTCTTTAGCGGTGTGAGACGCAAAATTGCACTGGCGGAAGCCTGTTCGAAAGCTGCTGAAGTTCTGATCAAGAATGGGGGCCATATGAAGGGAGCCAGACAGACAGACTGTCAGGACCTGTCGACTATCACGGAAGCCCATGGGAATACCCTTGATGGATTATGGCGTCAATGGTCGGTTCGCGAGTCCCAACGACGACTAGTCTATGCTTCCTACATTTTGGACGCCCATGTGTCCATGTCACATGGAACACAGATGATTTCAACATATGTCGATATGGATATGCCATTGCCAGCTCCCAATCGGTTATGGAAAGCGTCGTCAGCAATGCAATGGAAGGATGACATCGTTGCTTTACACGGGGCGCATGTGTCAGAGCCGCGTTCAATCATCTGCCTCACAAAGCTTATGGCTCAGCCGCTGTCTAGTCCAGCGGGATTCAAAGATATCGACTCGGATGTTGCAATTTTCGCGTTTCTGGCTGGGATTTGGGCCCTATGCATGGAGTGCCATCAACTCAGCTTTGTCTTAGGGCAGTCGAGCACTTGGAGCCACATGATACTAGGCTCAAGACGCAACGAGCTATGTTACACCACGAAAGCTTTTGCTTCTCAGCTTCAGCTTACTGAGGTTCCAGTCCCCGCTGAGATGGAAGTTCTCTTTGAGGCCCTGATTATGCACACCCTCACACAGCGGGATACTCCCGTCCTACGCCACCTGGCCTTCTCTCGAGCCGAAAGCGACCCAATGTGCCAAGGCCCCTCACCAAAACCAAATCGAAGTCCTGAGTATTGCCATGCGCTTTGGCGAGCGGGTCGGGTTATTCGAGCGGCGCGAAGTTGTCCGATAGGGAAGCTTTGCGGAGTATTTGCCTCGTCCTTGTTCCAAGCCGTCCTGCTTCTCTGGCGGCATGGTCAATCATGCCACAGCCTTGACGGTTCAACATTCCCCACTTGCATTATAGATGAAGACGAATGCCAGGAGCAACATATTTTGGCTGGCAACATCAGCCTGGCAGTCTACGGCGTTCGCTCTGTACCAGTGTTTATCAAATCAGCGGACTTCGGAGAAAGCATAAGGGAGGTAATTGAAAAGAATTGGGAAGGCAAATATATGCCATCATGTACAGCGGGTATTTGCGACTCACTGTCAAACCTATCTAGAGAAAACAAGGATCATTAAGAGGAAATGAAGGAGGAAAGTGGAAGACCTTGCAATAAGTAAAGGGAACTTCTGAGCTCCACGAGAAGGGGCTTGTATTGATAGTACCCTCAGTTACTCAATCGAAGTGGTCCTCTGTGATGCAGCGGCATTGTGGTGTATCCGGCTTATGGATCCTCATCGGCTCTCCACATCCGGCCTCTCCACATCCCGAACGAGGCTGCCCGTACCTTTTATATGAAAGAGAAGCTAAGGTTTCAGTGAATTGTCGTGAAGGTTTTGAAAAGCAAGGTTCTCCTGGCACTTTCGACTATTGAGATTTCGCCTTCAAGGAACATCGTCGAGGACTACGCCCAACTCGAGAATGGCCCCCATCAATCAACCTGGCTTACCCCCTCGAGGGACCTTAACACCTAAAGATAGCCACAAGACTATGCGGGTGGGAATTGTGGGTGCTGGCATTGGAGGCCTTATGGCAGCAATTACCTTGCTAGAGGGAGGACATGAAGTTGAGGTAGGCATGAAAGCCGCTGGAAACCGATGCCTAACACCTACTCACCCAAGGCCAGATTTTCGAGAAGTCTCAATTCAGCAAAGAGGTCGGAGCAGCTATCTCAGCACCGCCCAATTCCTCAAGGATCCTTGATTACTTCGGTTTCGATTTCAGTCGCGCCAAGGCTACGCCGGCAGAAAGTGTAAGTGGATTCTAGCTTGATTAACAAACACGTGGTGGCGCTGACAGCCCTCAAAGCTGGTCTACAACAATGACGCCGAAAACTTGGGAGACAAGACGGTACTTTCTCTCTTAGATTATAAGTCCAAGTACGGATTTGCTTGGCACTTCTTCCATCGTGTCGATCTCCATGATGAGCTCAGGAAGCTTGCAACTGAGCCAACTCCTTCACGTAAGGGGTTTGCTCGCCTTCATCTCGCTACACCCGTTTCAAGTGTCAATCTGGATGGAACTATTCATTTCCCAGATGGAACGACAGTGAAGAAGGATCTTGTCGTCGCAGCCGATGGCGTCCGTGTGAGTTCAAAGTATCCAAGACCCATAGCAGCACTTGAAGCTTACCCGTACAGTCCTCCTTCATATCTACGGTGTTGGGCGAAGAGATACCGTCTCAGCACTTCATGACAATGACTCGGTTGCTGCTGCCTACGGAACAGATGGCCAATGATGCCGATACCAACGCCTTTTTCAAGGGCGGATACAACTCTATTAGAGTCCTCAGAGTTGACGACGGCAGTCTTGTGACGTATGGCTGCAGAAAGTAGGTCCAAAACGCCCACCGTGTCTGGAATACAGAATATATGACTTATTGAAATGCAGTGGCGCGCTGCAGAACATTGCATTCATGTACCCAGCAGAGCATCTTGAGGACGCTGCAGGTATGCTAATTTCATATGCCAAGCAATCTGCTCTTTCCGCCACTGACCCATAAATCTTAGTCAACAACGGGTCAAAGACTGATAGTCATCCTGGAGGCTTCCTGAAAAAGTACCCTGCTTTCATCCAGTCTCTCGCATCGTAAGCCCTTAATTCTGCCGCTAGTCTTTGAAAATTTTCCAGTCCATCTAACGAACTTCGCAGCAAGGCCAATGGTATAGGAGAATGGAGGCTACTAACGAGAAAGCCTCTTGACAGATTTGCTCGAGGTCGGCTCGCGGTCATTGGTGATGCAGCTCATCCGATGCCTCCCTGTAAGTCAGGTTTGAAACCATGCTGCGAAGACGACTCAGCTTACGCGACCTTCCTAGTACGTGCGCAAGGGGCATCCATGGCCATTGAGGACGCCGCCGCTCTCGGTGTATTTCTGTCGAGGTTGACAACCTTGGAAGATATCCCGACGCGATTGGAAATGTTCAATGACCTACGAGTCAAACGAGCCGCTACTGTGCAGCTCATGTCGTCTCAACACAAATGGGACCCGAGGAAGATCCCGGCAGAATACGTCCACTATTTTGGCGAAGACATCCCACGTACGGAACCAACTTCCTCAATTGTTCAGACTTATCAACACTAACTCATGATTGCAGAAAATGATGTGGACTTGGAGAGGTGCAGTTGCGACCACAACGTCATAAAGGAGGCGTTTATGATGTTGCAAAAGAAAGATGAGGGAAAGTTGTCACCGGTTTGGGACGCACATAAGGCAGAGAATGCCACGATGGCTCTTCTTTAGATCCCATGAGCATCCCATCCATCGCAGTTGTTGCGCTGTATTGGGCGCTTAATATATTCGTTCGAGACTTGAAATTGTTGGAGTAGGCAAGGCGAAGAACTCACTTCCATGGCGGGATATTGAGTCCCGCTTGCAGAGCGGGACGGTGAGGGTTGTTTCGAAGTACGAAGGAGGATGTGTCGAAGATGAGACTTCCACAATCCATGTCCCGAGCAACTGGCAAGAGATCTGTTGCCAAAAGCAGACAGGTATTTGGTTAGACTAAAAGGGTCTCCATATCTCACGCGACCATCCGGAGCGGTGTCTCGGATCGCGCAGCCTCGACGAAAGCATTCCCTGTTACGCGGGGCATTCCTATTGTCTTCTCCAATATTGTGGTGTTAGTTTGTGCGGACGATATGTTTATTTCGGTCCCATCTTGAACAAATGTTCGCTCGTTGCTGAAAACAACCTAATTTCCGAAACATGGCGGCTTGGCTGTGGTAGAGAAACTCACCTATCATTTGCTGAGACGCGACCTGATGAATTTGGGTGTCGCACTCCCATGCTGTACGCCAGCCGCATCTGCCCTGGGATGCCGATGTAAAGAGAATTGTTAATATGGTTGTTTCTCTCATCATCCATTGTCAAGGCGGCAACGGAAACAACGGCTCGGCGCGTCAAAATTGGCAACGCTCCTTTTGGAGGGAGCCACCCACTAGTCTCGAAGTGACCTGAAAGTCACCAAGACATGCTTCTTGGCATATTTTCCGAGAGCAGAAAACGACCAAGAAGTGATGAGTATTTAACTGTCTCGTAGGTCGCCATATTTATTTCTGTGGCTCGTGTAGATTCTTCTTTACGTTGCTCTTCAACACTAACTCCGGAGATCGCACAGGACAATATCGATTTTCAAGATGTGGACGCCTACGAGATCTCTCAGCTTCCTCTTCCTCCTCGCCACCTCTGCCCAAGGTGCACCGACAAAAGAAGTTCATGCAGACATTGAGGGAGAATGCAGCAGGGTCCAACTAGCGATCCTCGGCGCTGGCCTCGCTGGAATCACTGCCGCCAAGGTTTTAGACGATGCAGGTATCAAGAACTTCACAATTGTTGAGTACAACGACCGAATCGGCGGGCGTGTGTACAATCGCGCTTTTGGAAGACAACCAAATAGTGACGAGCCTTACTTTGTAGAACTCGGCGCGAACTGGTATGAAAATATGATGTGGTCTTAGAGTCCAACTAATGATGTGGATAGGGTCCAAGGCACTGAAAATCCAACAGAAGAAAACCCAATCCTGACTTTGGTCAAAAAGTACAACCTGACCAATACACCTTCCGACTTCTCCAATCTAACGGTCTTTGATGAGACCGGTCAAGTGCACCCTGGCAGGTTATCAGGAAGGTTCAAAGAGCTTCAATCGCTGTACGATAACGCCACTGAAGAGTATCAGTACGACGCCGGTGAAATAATTCTTCAGAATCAGCTAGACCGCAGTGCCCGTGCCGGCCTCGCTATCGCCGGCTGGAAGCCGGGCAGCGAACCGCTAGCCCAAGCGATCGAGTGGTCTTCGATTGATTTCGAATATGCCAACCCTCCGGAGAAGACGTCTCAGCAGTACTCGGTCGTCAACACCAACACGTCCTTCCAACGTTGGGCGGATGAAAACAACCTTGTACACGATGCCCGAGGCTTTGCCACCTTCTTCAAGGAGGAAGCCAAATTGTTCCTGGACGAGAGTAGCCAATTGAAACTCAAGACGATCGTGAAGAACATCACCTATTCTTCAGAATCCGTCACGGTGTACAACGAAGACGGCAGTTGCATCACTGCCGACTACGCTATCTGCACGTTCTCGCTAGGCGTCTTGCAAAAGGAGGTGGTCAATTTCTCGCCAGAGCTGCCGCGCTGGAAACGCACTGCCATCCAATCTATGACGATGGGTACCTACACGAAAATCTTCATGCAGTTCAAGCCAGAAGATGTATTCTGGGACAAGAACACTCAATTCTTCTTGTACGCCGATCCAGTGCAGCGCGGCTACTATCCTTATTTCCAGTCCCTAGACCACAAAGACTTTGTCGACGGCTCCGGCATCCTCTTCGTCACCGTGGTCGATCAGCAATCCTACGTTGTGGAGGCTCAAGACTTTGAGACGACCAAGAGCCAGATCATGGAAGTTCTGAGGGACATGTTCCAGCGGGAGATTCCTGACCCTATTGACTTTTACCATCACAATTGGACTCGCGAGCCTTGGGCGTACGGATCCTACTCGAATTGGCCGCCAGGTCTGACGTTGGAGATGCATCAAAACATCCGTGCCAATCTCGGGAATCTGTGGTTCGCTGGCGAGGCCACTCATCCACAATACTTTGGATTCCTGCAGGGCGCGTATTACGAGGGAATGAACGCGGGCGAGGCTGTTGTAGGCTGCATCAAGAACAAGGAGGATTGTGTCAGGGGGGTTTCGTACGAGGTGCTGAATGGAACGACTACTACTGACAAGTATTCAAAGATCAATGGGTGGAGTACCAAAACATTCGTTAAAGAGCTTGGTATAAACATCAAGAGTTGAGAGATTGTCGCGAAAGATACAAAACTTCAGGACGTTGGCGACGAAGGTCCTCCTACAAGTTCGTGCTCTTTTACCCAAAACACTCGGATTCAGTGAGCAGTGGTTCTCGTCGATACCTCGCCTTCTTCATACCGTGAGCTAGTGGATAGGGGAATGCAGCTTATTTGCACGAGAACGTCCAACAAAGTTCCACCAGTGATCGAATTGAATCAGGACAAGAAGCTGGTAGCATGAACGATGTGAAACTTCTGCGAATATGTCAGTGGCGCGCTTCCAGCTCTCCCGGCATACTTGACCCCATGGCCAGAGTAAACTACAGTGAGCCACCAACAGGCTTCCTCACACAGTAGTAGATAATACGACGACATGTGTTCTCCCCCCTCCACTGGGCACATTGTTTAAGCCCAGTTCATTTCCAGATCCGTGGAGGGTCAGAAACAGGACTAGAATCGACCTCTGAACAGTCGAATCCCATCGAAGAAGTTAGCTCTATATTTCATCAATGCGAAGCTGTTAGGGGTCATCGAGGGTGACTGGGCCTGTCCCCTTCATCATATCCACCTCCGATAGTACAATTTACCTGGCGGTAATTCTTCAGAAACAAATAACTTTACCAGTATCCTTTCTTTGAACCTTCCTCCACCCGTCGTAAAGTGGAACACAATTCAAAGGCAAGAAATCTCAGGAGAAGCTACATACAGAACATACAAGGATGGAGTATGGTCGCGCGAGGTCGGCGAGGAGGAATGAGTCTGGTGACAGCTGACAGGGTGGACTCCGAATCATTCCGGCCGAACACGATGAATGGAATGTGCTGCATTTCATTTCCGTATGTGGCAAAGTCTCCATCAAACAGACGGTCACAACACTTCATCCAAGTCCAGGGGTCTCAGGAGTCCCAACGGAAACATTTCCAGCAGGATGGATCTTGTTAGTTGAGGCTTGAACAGGCGCCATGCCGATTGAAGTTAAATCTAAATCAGATCCCAGGAGCTGGGCGTGCGGTCATCATTATGACAGTGAAGAAGATCAGACTTTGGTAGAACTGTTCAAGTCTATGACCCCGCGGGCAAATGGACCCTTGCTACTGCCAGGTGGTTCCACATCTCACTTGCAGCGTCCAGAAAAGAAAAGGATTGCAGGCATGGGGGCTCTGATTACGATGCTTGTGACACTCTCTTTCCGGTCTCCTCGATGCGATTTGGGGAACCGATTACCAGCCAACCCTGATAAGATGGTGCCTTAACTACTAAGTGTCGAGGTATCAAATTGTTGCAACTGGAAGAGAGCAACTGCGGGGGTAATGATATCATACGAACATGCGCGAAAATGCCGATATTCAGCAGATGTGGTAAGTGAGAGCGCTCAACGTAGGTCAAGTAAGCTTGATGAAGGTGCTATTTAGGCGGCAGGAACAAACCCAAGCCATCCAAGCCGATACCGATATCGCTACGAGCGTGGCTTGGACGTCGGCCTCCTTGATAAAAGCCATTGGCGTCGCAAACAGTATAGCCAAAATCTAAGTCCAATGCCAAAGAGCGCATGAAAAAGGCAACTTTTAGAGGATCAATCTGAGAGGGGTAAAGGATTCCAGGGCTGAGACATACGTGAGCCAACACACTATTTCTTTGCTGGGAAACTCTGGTGGGAAACTCTGGTAATTCACACGTTTGGACCTTAAATCGCCACTGTGGCCTACAGCATAGTTAGATCGAAATGTTCGAGAACGCTGATATAGCCTGTTCTGCAGGGAACCCAAGCAATACTAACTGTCTGCCTCCATGACCGACCGGCATCAAAAACATCTACCCTCATTTGTCTGGTTCATCTTATGAGAATTCCTTCAGTGTGTGTGTCTGGTCGAACCCTTCAGAAAAGGGGATAAAACCTAAACAGCTTCAAGCTTACCTCTAATACCCTCATGTCTCAGCTAGCCGCGTGGTTGGCATCTCGCAATTTCAAAATGGATCGGTTTGGGCAGTTTTACTGGTCAATGCGTCCCAAGATTCTTTACTCCACAAGCCACGTTCAACGCCAGAGACATTGAATAACCGTTGCTTATATGACTACAAGACCTACGGCAAGAAAGAGAACGTCCGAAACATCTTCTCATTCTCATATACAGACATAAATGTCTTAAGCGACCCTAGGTTGCTCTCGTTCACATGCAACAGCCATCGCCGATTCTCCCTTGCACTGCATTTGATGCAGGCATTGGGCTGAACCAGACCAGATGATCGACGGCGCTCCCTGACTGTAATGGAATGCCACGGCTGTTCGATGGCATGATATCAGCCCCAGCTCAAGGTGTTGTTGATAGAATGGCTAATCGCGGCAAAGATGCTTAAACTTACTTCACGTCGACCTCTTCAGAATGGCTTAATACAGTAGCCAAGCTGCCTGCCAACCAACACCATGATAGCTCAATCTCCAGTTCGCTCACTTTAGTCACTCTTTTTGACCTTGCAGCTAAGGTCTGTCACACTCCTTTCTGAAGTTCTTGTTTTGTTGCACTTGGAATAGTTCGACGGTATCAGCCGTTGGGCCAGTCCCGTCATTTTTTACCTTGAGTATTTCGCCCGGACAATTATTAATGAGCATGATTCTCAAGCCATCGCTTGTCCTCTTGCTGGCAGCGGGTGCCTTCGGATTCCCTGCTGTTGGCAAAGAGTACTCCAACTCATCGCATCCAACGTCCCCCTGCGTCAAATGCGTCCTACCTGAGCCCCCAGTGACCCCTCCGTGCCCCACAGGAGATGCTGGACCGAATCGGTTCGGGCTTTCAGGCCAGCAGACGGCCACCTTCGCGGAGAATGGGCCGATTGCCACCTTGTCGCCCAATGTTCACTGGTCTTGCGATACCGCACCGGCTTCGAACGTCATCCCCATCCCGGCTAATGAGGGTTCCCAGATGTACTACGGCGTTGGAGGTGAGTGCAGACTTTCAGAGCCGTTACTTCAGTTGCTAACTACTAGAAATAGACCCATCAAAGCCTGGCGGTTTTGCATTCATGACGTATTGGTTCTCGGCCCCATCAGTGAACCTCGACCACTGCGACCATGTGGCGTCGATGGAGTACACAGCCGGGGCTCTTACAATTGTTTTCGCTTCGGAGGAGGCTTACAGACACGCCGTGGATACCTGGGCCACCGACGGTGGCTTGATCCTGCTAGCTTTCATCAAAGGCTGCGGAGACCATTCGAAGGGTGAGAGATGCTACTTCGTGGTGTCCGAGTTGGACTTTGGTCCTCCTGGCTACGTTGTCAGAGCCAATGGCAAATCCCGTCATCCCGACGAGATCGCCACATCCGGGTCGGCTACATGGGGTCATTGGTCACCAAGGAAAGGAGAGCCAGGGATCCAGCGCACTGGCTCAGGAAGCAGTTCAGGTTCTGGGTCGGCCTTCACTTGGTCTCCTCAGCCAACGGTATCACCGGGATCCGGCTCCGGGTCCGGAGGACAACCTGGATCAAACACCCCTGGAGCCTCCGCAGCGGCGCCTCCAGTTGCGAATCCATCTGGGATCACCACTGCCAATCTTTCCTCCACGCGATCTTGCGCAGGACCGCTGGATACAAAGTACGGCCTTCCCACGGCTTGCTTAGGAGAGTTCTTTGACGAAGATCTGGATGATTCTCTTGGGTACACGGATCTCAGCCAAGATGATCATCGATATATCCTTGGTTACGCGCCCGACTTTCCGAATGAAGTCCTTCCGCCTGACTTTGACTTTGATGTAGATGGGGAGGGCTTCTTCAAAAAGCGTCACAACCAGCATCGCAAGCGGCAGGCGGGACTCATCAAAGCGGCCGCTAACATCGCCAAGAAAGCCTATCAGACTGTTCAATTTGCCACAACACTCTCTGGGACTATCAACAGAGAGTTCGTCTGGAAGCTCCCGGATCCATTATCTGGGAACGCTGACGCTAAGAGGGTTCAAGACAGGGAAGCCAAGCAGATGAGGTCGCCTTGGGGTGACGCCGTGCTCCTCAGAAGATTCAGTAGCAGCGTCAGGGGTAATGGAGGGAGCGCCAAAGAGTTCATGGACGTCTACTGCGTCGGTTGCGGTGTCACTGGCAACGCAAAGGTCGCTGGCTCAGCCAAATGGACTCCTGGCGAGGGCATCGTCGAAGGCCAGGTCGAGATCCGTACAGATGTCATGTTCGTTCTCAAGGTCGGCATCGATGCTGGGATTGTTCTCAAGCAGAACTTCAAAGCAGAGCTATTCAGCCTCGGCCTGCCCGGCCTTTCATTTGGAGTTGTATCTATTGGGCCTCGTATCACAGTGGGAACGAGCGTCACCCTTGAAGCGGCTGCCAAGGGGAGGCTTCTTGCAGGTGCGGAAATGGGATTGGAAGATGCTCGCGTCGTCCTTGACTTTGTCAATGACAGCAAAGCCACCGACAGAGGCTGGGAGCCTTACTTCAAGCCAGTGTTTGAGGCCGACGGCAGCTTGATGGTCTCTTCAACTCTCGGACTGCCAATCGCCATCAAGTGCGGAATCAAAGTCAGCACCTTTTCAAGGGACGTGGGGGTCATCTCCGAACCATCTATCAAAGGCGTTGCCCAAGTGGCAGCGTCTATCGGAAACTCCGCTGGGGTGCTCGAGGGCGGTTTCACCTCAAGAGACGGCTGCCCCGGCATCGCAGGACAGATTACCTGGCGACACAAACTATACGCCGAGATCCCCGGCCGCAAGCCCATTCCTCTATTGGACACTAAGGACAGACCTTTGGCGCGAACCTGTCTTCCGTGAGTTTCTCTCCCCACTTGCTTTCAGACTAGAGCAAACACTGACCACAACTGTGACTTCGAAGGCTGGTTGCCTCAGCTTCGTCAACGGCAAGGGCTTCCATTTCTCGTCGAGCACCTCAGGACCTCCCAGTACCTACTGCTGATACCGCAACCGATTCGCCCCCTGTCCTAGGTGGCCCTCCCATCCCGACCGATCCAGTCTCCTCTTTGCTAGACCCGGTCCCATCTCCGGTTAACCCACCTGCGCCCACGGTTGATTCTCCCGCTCCTACGGGTGATACTGCTCCTGCTCCCGTACAGCCGACGGAGTCCTCTGTCGACTCGGTCGTTCCCTCCGCAGACTCCCCCTCTCAGACCATCCCATCCACTCCTGATGCGACAAGTAGCGATCTTCAACCGACTGGCGACGTCGTTGACGAGACGACCAGCGTAGCGGGCTCAACGGACCTTGACTACACCTCTCAGCCCGTCGGCACGAATCCCTACATGGATGACACTGGCCGCGAATTCGGTATCATTACTGACTCGTCGAACTCGTCAATGATTATCTCCTGCAGTAACGGCAACATGTATCCTGTCAGCATCGGCAGCCCAGAGAATGCGGTTTGCTCAGAGCTGTGGGCTGCTGCACAAGATGTGCTCATCTATGATGGAGCTGAACGTCTCATGCACTACTACACAAACACGATGTCAGTACTTGGTGTTTCCCGGCTTCGAGTCGGGCCCGAGTTTGTGGCTCCCGCAGGCGCTGCCGTGGTCACGTGGGCGGTGTACACTGCCCCGGATGGAACCAACGATTCCTACTACGTGGCTGTCGACTCCCATGATGGCCTCTTCTATCCCATCATCTGTGATTACTCAGATGGAACTGCTTCCAGACTATTTTTAGCCAAGGATCCAGTGGCAGGTGTCACTTTGTTGGAAAGCGCAGATGTGATGTACTCAGTCACAGGAGGCCAGGTCTCGACCTGCCAGACGGTGGCGTTGGGCCTAAGGACCAGACAAGGGTAGCTGAATGTACTTGACTTTTTCATATCTCATAATTTTGATACTATTCGAATTCCTTCAGTATCTGACTGTGAAGTGGAGAACCCGAAATAACTCATTCCGGAACACATGGGATCGCGGAGCGATCGTTGGGAAATGCCTAATGCTGACCCAATGCCTGCATTCAATTGAGTTTGAAGCATGCAAGCCACAGGAAACAGACTTCCTGCTGCACACTCCTCTTACGAGATTCTGGATTCTCGTTTAGTACATCAGATTCTGGCGTCATAGCCACACCCTCGCTTATCCTCAGATCCCTCTCCCTCCCATTTCTTCGACAGAACAACCGCCCAGAGCCGGTAAGCTTACCCAATGGAGCAGGTTGAATCCCGCTGCAATGGGATTTGTGTTTTGGATAGTGATCTGTCAGATGTTTGGTCTCGTTTCGTCAAAAATCGCTGTCTTGTTCAGCACCAACAGCGACTTGGCACTTGGGTCCTTCAACCGCTGAACCGCAATTGGATGTGTTGGTCTGCACATGACCTTCCAACACAATGGTCGGATTACTCCTGCCGTCGGTAAAATCGAACATTCATCGGCTCTCACCTCGTCGGATTGGTCAACTGATGAGGGGGTGATTGCTCGCCACTTGTTGTGTCTCTGATACTTGCGGTGAGCGTGAGATGGCTGAAGCTATATCATACATGAGAAAGATGCTCGCTCCAAGTAAACAGAAAGTCCCAAGCATCCTTGCTCGCATTGTCTTCTGTCTACTCAATCATGGCGGATATCATTGATACTCAAGCTGGTGATGCCTCCTGGACTGACACGTTCTACTCCTTGAATCGTGGGAATGTCGACACTGAGCTCCAACGTCTGGATGCCAATCACTTCAACGTATGGTTGCCTCTCACCGGTCAGTTAGCGCCGGCACATATACTTGACCAACTCAACCAAAACTCGTCACCAAGAGTGGCGGACGTGGCCACTGGGACTGGGGTTTGTTTGCGCTCTGTTGCCCAGCATCTGCGATCTGATGCAGAGCTCTTTGGCTTCGACTTCGACGCGGTCAAGTTTCCCGTCTCCACTGCATCATCAAATGTCAAATTCAAGCAGCAAGACGTACTTCAGGAGTTTCCGACCGAGCTACAGGGAACCTTCGACCTAGTCCATGTCCGCCTTCTTCTTATTGCAATGAAGGCTAGGGAATTTGAAATTGCGACCGAGAACTTATTCCAGCTACTCAAGCCCGGCGGATGGCTGGTTTGGGATGAGGTGTCTGCCTTGTCTTTCCGATCAGTTCCCCCTAGCAAGGCATTTGAGGAGTTCACGAGGATAGAGATCTTGCAGTCCATAAAGAATGGGCAAGACCCAAGGTGCGTCGCCTCCACTTAGACAACATGCCTTCCTGACCAACTTCTCCTAGAGGACCCGCGCGATTGCCCGGCATATTCCGGAAGGTCGGCTTCCAGGACTGCGAAACGAACATATGGTCTAGTTGGGCAGCCAGTGAAAGTGTGCAAGACGCAGCACGGATGGTCTCTCTGGGAATTGTCAGGCCAATGATGACTGCGGTCGTTGACAATGGAGGCTTGGAGAATGTTCAAACAATGGCCGACGTTGAGCGGTTGCATGACACCCTGGCTCGGGAATTGCAGAATGGGACGCGAGTGGGGTTCGATTATGTTGAAATCCTGGGGCGACGACCTGCAGGTGTCTGACACGTCTTCTCCAATTTTCTTTGTTAAAACCAGCAACTCAAACGATTTGTTTTATTTCAATTTCATAGAATAATGGCTCGACGTGCATGTATCCTAAGCCTTTATCAAGCTAAGAGAATATGATCATCGCCATACGAATCGAGTTACGTCTTCACTCGTCAGCAAACTGACAGCAAAATGCGGAATTATCATTGAAGGGATGAAACTAATTAAGGGTTGTAAAATTCCATGTAGGTTGAATCGAAAAAAGAAAGAGAAGAGAACATAGAAAGAATAAGCAACCCTCCTTTACCCCCCGTCATCAATCGCTGCACCTTATTCCGAGTTCCTCGCAACTACAACAGGGATATGTCTCGCATCGATTGTAAGACGAATGATACCATCCTCCAACGGCTGCAAAGTTGCGGTAAGCAGTCTTGTAGTCGCAGATTGGGATCGAAAACACGCCAGGAGTCTCTGCTCCGCTCGGGTACATGGTCAGCTGCTTGTTCCCATTCGAGTCCCTCTGTGAGTTGTCCGCGTTGGCACTGATATTGTAACCATTGGCATTGCCATTCATCTTGTAGCCTGCCCACACACTGGTCACAATGCTGTCTTTGGTGAGACCTCCCCACTCCGAAGCATCGCTCTTGAGCTGCGAAATGCCCTGCAGCCCCTGAAACGCGTCCTGGTCACACGTGTACTCATTCGTTCCATCAGCAGTCTTCCATTGCTGGCAGTTGGTAGCCCCGACAAGGAAGAATGTCTTGCCATCTTTGACAAAACCAGCAGCGTTGACATCGTCCTTGTCAAGCGTCTCAGGCTGGCCGGATGCTTCACCCTTCCAGGCGAAGGGGTTGACGTCGGAAGCATCATCCTCGACCATAATGATGACCGGTTCACTTGTGGGGTTGGAATACCAGGCCTTCTGAATGAGGTTGCCGAAGAATATTTGCTTCATCGTCTTCGAAAGGTCCAAAGTGTCGAGGATGGAGCTCTTAATCCACATCCCGCTTTTGACCTGTGAGGCGAAAAAGGAGATGTCATTCTCGTTGAAGTAGGCGGACCTGATTGCTTCAACTGCAGATGTTTGAATGTCGTGGATGTTAACGATCATGCTCTCGATATCGGTGATTGTCGTCATCTTGTCCTTTTCGGCCTTTTCCAGAGCTTTCGTCATTTGCTCTTGGGCAAGGCTGTACATAGAGTTCCAAGCTTCTTCAGCAACGGTGCTCTCACCGATGATGTTGGAAAGTCGGTTGAAAATTCCACCTCCAACAGCATCGAAAACTTGGGTCAAGATCCAAGTGTTCATTTGTGTGGTGATGTCCTTGGTGGGGTCGTACACAAACTTTTCCAGAAACTAGCCTCGAGTCAGTAAATAATTACAAATGGCTTCATGTACTAAAAAGAGAGGCTTACGGTGTTCTTCATAGTAGTCGCTTGACTCGTGGCAGAGTCAATCGCGGTCAGCCAAGCATTGAAGACATTGTTGATCCGGCTCATGGATGTCAAGATGTTTGAGCCTGCGATAGTCCACGGGTCGTTTATCTTACACCCCACGTCGGCGATGCATCCAAGAAAATCCCTGTTGTCGCAAACAAACTGCTCATCGAAGCGGAAATACCCTGCCGCTCCTTGTGACCAAGTGCCGTTCTCGTAGGATGCTTGAATGGCAGTCTTCTTCTTCTTCCACCATGCCTGAAAATCTTGTAGCGCGATGTCGGTTTTCCCAGCTTCCCACTTGACGGATGCTTTTTCGAAAATCGATATGTCGGAGGCGTTACAAATTTGGCAAAGCCAATGATCCTTGTCACTGTCACAGCTGGGTATTTCCAGCTCCTTGACAGCGTTCATAGGCATCACCTCGGTTCCGATCGGCTGGCAAGTTGAATCGCTCGTTCCATCTTCGAAAGCAGTGACAAGGTAGTTCATGTTGTAAATGCCTTGCGGACATCCTGACGAAACGCATCGTTTGGACCTAGCCGACATGATCGTCTTCCCCGCAGGGTCAAGGAGCTTCATCGTCTGTATCCCGGCTTGAATATTGCCGGCACCATTGCCGTAGTTGAGTCCAGACGTAAGAACCTGTGTGTGCTCTTCCTCGCCTGCCTGGATGGAGATCTTGTAGCCGCTGGGAAGTCCTGGCTTGAGAACGACACTCCAGTACGCCATGTTGCGACTGTAGTAGTCTTCAGAGCCTGAAGGGCGTGAAGTGTAAATGGTTTTCACCACGGGATTGCAAACTGCGTCATCGGTCATTGGCCTATGCCACATCGCGCCAACGGCAACAGCTCCATTTTGCGGAGTCATGCTGGTTGAATCGGTGCGGCTCTTGAAGGCATGGTTGAAAGAAGCGATGAGAGGTTGCAGCGCCGTGTGATCGAACATTTTCTGATTCATGTACAGCCAGGGTTGGGCGTCGCTATTTTGTTCTGGCCAGAGTTCCGCAATGTAATGGCTTTCGGGCCCGTCGTTCCACGTCAGATACTGGACAAAGTCGGCCTGGTCCATCTGGTCGAGGATTCCTTTCATACGCATCGGAAGAGCATGAAGGCCGGCGCGGTACACCGAGACGTTGTAGGAGTTCTTGTACTGCAGAAAGCTCAAAGGAACCATATAGAGCTTGCTGTGGTTGTGGGCGCCTTGGGCAATGCTGAGATCCAGGGAGACATCCCCAGGGCTCTTGCTGCCATAGCCGTCTCTCTCGGGCCATGCGGACTCCCAGCTGAAAAGTCCGTCAACAAGATCTCCCCAGTATTCCCTATCATCCGCAGGTCAGCTTATGTTCGTATGATGTTGTCATGAAGGAAGGCGTACCACCACCCAGGATGAGACTCGTAGTAGCCCGTGGTTTTATCGAAGTCGGGGATGAAAAACATCTCGTTCGCCAAGGTCTCCTTCCACTTGTTCCACTTGATATTGTCGAAGTCTGCCGCGGAGAACGCTTTTCACAAACTGTCAGTATCATGGCGAGGGTTTCGAAGGAATGATTGACACTTACTACTGATGACGGGAAGGCGATTCCATTGGTAGTAGGATGGACGTCCCTTGTACTTCTGGAAGATCCAGTGATAGTCCAGGGGCTGTATGTGTGGTTAGAAAACTTGCTGGTTGATACGATAAAACTCGACTCACCCCATTGCACGAGTCACGTCCATGCCAGCAAGCGTCGCCAGATGCCCAGACGTCCATGGAAACGTACAGGCCAAAGCCAACGATTGAGTCTGCTGCGTCGAAGAGATATCCGAGGGATGTGTCGATGAAAGAGGCCGTCGGGTCGCCAATGTTCAGTGCAAATCCATCAAATCTGTTGTCTTCTGTGAGCCTTTGCCGATACCAAGGATGACAGACTCAGAAGATTACCCGGTTGCTTTTGCAGACTCTATGTCCTTTCTGGCATGCTCTGCGGTAATGGTGCCAAGCTACTAACAGTCAGTAACAACACCTCGCTGGTATCGATCCCAATTCTGACCATGTAGTGGGCGAAGGAAGCTCTCTGCTGAGCAAGTGAAACCCCGGAAAGAGATAGAACTCCCGCCAAAGCGGTAAAAGCTCGCAAGAAGCGCATCACGACTCTACTATTTGCTGTAGTCCAGGTGAAGTAAAAGGAGCAGTAATATCGTAGTCAGTGATCTGGCCGTCTTTAAGAAAGTGACGGTGCCCATCCCTTTTATCTCTTTCGAGTGGAAATTTCAGACGATGTCGCAGCCTCTCTTCTCAACCAAAGGATTCCAATGCCGGTTTATCGGGTCATGGTCCGGATGGAGTGTGAGCCGGTTTGCTTCGATTGAGACCCTTCTGCAGGAACGGATGTCGAATGCCAGGGTCACTGTAAATGAGGCAGGCTCGGCTTGACTGAGGAAGTTCTGGATCACATGTCTCGAGAGCACACACCAAAAGCAGCAATGGCTCTCTGGGTAGGTCAAAATACCCTGACGTTCGTGATGTCTAGACTCTCCCTTGAACTTGGCGCCAGCCCACATCAGAAATTGCAGAGCATTTCAAGCTTCCTCCTATGTCCCAGTCTGTGGCCGTAGGAGCTTTGAAAGACGATTAAACATGGTTTTCGATCCTCCAGGCTCCTCATAGCATGCGTGAGCCTTTCATGACACAGAAAATTGAAATGCTCAACGGCAAGCTGAACCGACTTTGAATAGCAAGGATCAAAGAAATTGGAAGGAACAGGATCGTGATCCCGGTGTGAGATCCCGTCGGTGGTCCCGCGATACGGTATGGCCTAAACTCAAATCGAATGTAGCTTATCTGCTTGAAGTTGATTGCGCTGGGGCAGATGCTCTCTGGTTCTCGAAAATATTTATTCTCTCTCTAATTTGGCATAATCCTTTGCGCGGCTGTGAGGTAATGATTTGCACAAATCTCAATCATGGTCCAGGGTTCAAAATTGTTCTGGATCTAGCCAATTCAATCTCAATGGGATAACGAAAAGAGGGTCGATGGCCGTGAATGCTGCATATTAGCCGTTGGTTCGGCAATCAGTACCTGCATCGGGAGAATCCCGCCTGTGGTCATCGTTCCCGCTGCAGCCTGCTTCGCCAAGCTTAATCCAACCATACATCTATGAGTTATCGCCATGCTGCCTGGACGCGGCCCGATTCACACGTGTCGAATCCTACGGAGGTGACCTCCGTTGGAGGTGTGTGGGCTTCTGGCCAATGTCTGGACCGAGGTGGGGACTCGAGTCTAATTAAACGAACAAGCAATGGAGAAGATGAGGTTGTCAACTGATCGGATCTTGGGCACACACAGCACGGCTTTCGGCCGATTCTGAGTGTCCAAGGTTTGCACCAGGTAGCGTAGCTTTAGCGGAAGTGAACTCCGTGGAAGAGTCAAACAGCAGGAGACGGCAAAAAACACAACTTTGCTGGTACTGCAGGGAATCCTGTCTGCACTATGATTATTGAGCCTTGCCCTCTCATGTTCCAGTGAATAATCCCGAGGATCTACATCCAATCCACGGGACTTTCTTGGCTGGCTCGGGCCGACCCGATGTAAACGCTGGGCGTCAGATGAACGGACTTGGCTGACTATCAGAACCTCTACTGTGCCTATCTTCACTCATATGAGTCTTATCAATATGCTGGCTGCAGATGCGACTAGAAAGTTGCTGAATGGGTGCTTAGCTGGTTTTGGAACCACTCCAAAGGATCATTGATACATTCCGTGGGACGGAACGACGTCTTTTCAGTTTCAACGAGGGAAATATGAGCCCTATTGCGGGCTCATGATGGAAAGCGTTGTTCCTCAAATGAGGCAACAATGAATTGCTCGCTTGTAGTTGCATTCCACGAAAATTGGGTCGGAGTCTGGCAAATGAGGCTCCTGAACCGACGTTGAATTAACACATTTCTGTTTCTTGCACGATTCAAGCTGCCTAGAAACGGTCTACCATTAGAGTTTCTGGGACGGCACATTTGTTCGGACGGTTGCAGTGGCACGAATCAAAGTCCATGTTCGATCAAAGTTTGTCCTAATTTGGCAAAGAATTGGGGCATCTCATTGGCCAAGACGAAGCTTCGTACTTAGTGGGTTGTATCGTCCAAGGTACATCCTCTTGCATGTTGCACTTTCGGTTGTTCAATTGTTCCTGTCATCATTAGAAAAGTCGAGCAATTAGACAACGGATGTTATTGAATGATCATGCGATGATATTGAATCTTGAGAAAAGCTTACGAAGCGGATTGTCTTCCGCGACTGGCCGATTTGCGGTGCCGAGACCCCTTGCTGAGACTTGAAACCGCTTGAAAAAGCCGTTTGTGGCAGAGGCATTGTGCAGAGATTGGATATCAATCGCCCTTGAGTTGCAACATGACACTTATCAGACTCATTTAGCTATTAGGACCTTAATGGCCTATTTATAATTATTCTATACTGTCTTCAGTTCGTACAAGTTCACCCGAGCATGTGGGTTTCTGCCCAAGCACATGGCGGCCGGCTCCCACTTTCGCAAGTGCCCCATGCTACGCGAAGTTTGGCCAAGCTGGGTGGAATCATAGGGCGATGACGGTTTCGCGCTAATGTTCGTTGCGTCTAGCTTCAAGTTAAAAGCAGAGAGTGTGGAGCCCAGCCAAGGGATTGCGCCTCATCGAACCAAGCCATCTCGACCTCCAAGCTCGAAAACAGAGAGATTCAGTCGAGAATGCGGGGCAAGCAACACAAGCAGCCGTGCCAATGTTATCACATAGGTGGGCACGTTGAGCCCGAGACTGCCGGGCATCATGTTCGTTATCGCTTTGTTAATGTTTGCCAGGGTCCGATGCTGCGCCGGCTGCCATCTTTCCCGCTCTCGGACAGTAAGATGAGGCTCCGCTGACATGCCAAATTTGGTGTTTGCCTGGGTCAAGCGAAGGGCGAAGCGCGCGCGATGCTACAGCAATGGGTCTCGCTTCACTCTTAGCTGTCGCAAGCCTCGGCCTCCCTTAGTGTGCTCCACAGCTGAAGAGCTCGGCAGAATCGGCAGCTGTTAGCGGCGAGCTTTCGTGCATTTCTGAATGTTCTTTTTGCGGGATGTCTTTCAGTTGTACTTACGAATACACGATTTTCTTCTGTTCATTGCATCCTGAACTCATGCTATTCCACTTGAGAACTGATATTCCATGAGATCCAACCGCTGACCTTGGCGCTACACATGAGGAACGATTGCAAAGGATGGACCTCATCACTCTTGGCTTGTGGACTCATCACAGACACCAAGAACGTCTGCTGACTCGTTGGGTTGTATGATGCCAGAATTTCTGCCTTTAAAGGAGAAAATACCTGAAAAACGCCACCATACTTGGAACCATCGTCTCACCCGCAATTTCTCATAGAACCGACGACCTGAACCTTGAGCAAAAGTCACGTACGAGTTCCACTTGGCACCAGTCACAGGGCTGACTAGCTGGCCGACAAATGTCATGACGTTGACCCTGATCTTCACATGGCCCCGTTGACTGCTGCTATTACTAGTCCATGCTCCCAGCACAACGCAGTTCGACCACCAGGGTCATGACTTTTGACACCTTCGCCAGTTGACTGATGGGTCTGAAGTAAATTATGCAAGACGTTTAGTACGAACTCGTTGTATAATAGAGTTATCTCGAAAATTCCAAAGCTTGAAAAAAATATACAGCTGGGTCGATATAAAACTCCCTAACAGCCTCCAGACTGATGCAGTAATGAGGATGAAGTCAGGCCTCACATTCCTTCATACAGTCCTTACATCATGTCTTTCACTTTTCGTTCCTTCCTGGCAGGCTCCCTGTTAGCAGTCTCGCCAATCGTAGCCGCGGAGGAACCCATCGTTAAGCGGGCCCGCTTCGATGCCGAAGCCGTCATCATCAAGGGGACGTGGTCATGCACCCCTGAACAAATCCTCACTATCGACCAGGCCGTCGTCGACGCCCATGAGTTCGCAAACGAAGCTCTCACTGCGCTCAAGAACCCCAATGTTCTGAGCTCACCGGCCTATTACAACTGGTTTGGGTCCGGTATGCCCGCCCCTATCTCTCTTCATCACTCATAAACACTGACATACTCTCACCATCAGACGCCGGCGATGGCCCCTCGGTTGCTACCCTTCGAGACAGACACTACCAAGTTGTCATTGACTCCCTCAAGCCCCCCAGCGTGGAGACCGCCTTCCGCTTCAAGCCAGAGCCCTTCTTCCCTCCCAACACTGTCACGGAGAACAGTCTCGTCTTTGGCTGCTCCGGCGCCACGGGCCCTTGCGCAGATGGCGCCATGGTAGCGGGCGTGAACAGCGCGACAGAGAGCCAACCAGCCGTGTTTGGTACCACCATGCTGCTTCTCTGTGAAACCTTCTTTGATACTACGCGTGCGTCGAACAAGAAGATGATTGAGAACTGGAGGGCCGAGGGTTCTGTTGGAGATATGTCGCGTGGCTTCGCCCTGGTACACGAGGTCCAACATATGCTTATTGCAACGGGAGACGGTGAACGAGCTGATGATCTGAACAACCCGTTATTTGGTATTGTCGATGACAGATCCGAGGATTGCTACTCTGCTAACTGGTGAGTTGAGTCAAACAAGACTTGAACAATTGAGGGCCCGACTAATACGAAGCAATAGCTGCTCCCGCTTATCTGCGGCCGAGAAGGCCAAGAACGCGCAGAACTACGCCATCTTCGCCCTCGACGTGACGGCGTTCCCCATCACGAATGAGCAACCCAACGCTTGCCAAGCTCCAGCCCGACCGTCTACGCTGGCTAAAGTGAGACGGCAAATGAGCTTCTCCAACTCGACCATGTCGTCTATACCACCATCGTCATCAGCCTCGGCCACCCGCACTCCTATTCCACCAGTGGTTCCTAGCTCTACTTCGCAGCGTAAGTTCCCTCTCCGTCGACTGAGCCTCGTGGATAGTTCCTGATCAACCTTCTCCAAAACAGCCCCTGCTTCAAGAATCTCTTCCGCCAGACCCTCATCTAGCGCCGAAGTCGTCGAAGTCTCCGGCGCCGTCGCTGTCATTATACCCGCCGGTGCAGTCGCATTCGGCGGTCCAGGTGGCGGCCTCGCCAACTTCGGCGGTGTAATCGTCCCCGTTCCCGAAGGCCAGACCGTTAGCGACCCGTCCAAGGACCCCAAACCTTCCGGCGACGCTCCGTCAACTACGCCTAGACAGCCGAGCACCACCAGTTCGGCGCCTGCCACAAGCTCCAGCTGCGCGCCCCCGGCACAAAAGTCGTACGGCCCCGCGGTCGAGAAGGTCTGCGAGGACTGGTCCGGCATGAACCAGACAGCCTTCCTCGGCCTCATGGAAGCGGTCCCCGTAGTCGACTGGGAGGGCGCCCCCGTCGTGTCCACGACGTCCATCTTGGAGACTGTGGAGCCGTCTCCCACCTCGCTGGTCGAGGTCATCACCACTGTTGCACCTGCGCCGCCGACCACTACCTCCGCGGAGCCGACTGTCGCGCCCGTGGCGTGTTATAACTTTGACATTAACGCGTACGGATACTGCTGCCCCGGACCCGGTAACCCATGCGAGAATGACCTCGGCAAGTGTTACTTCAACGGGGAGGGTGTCTCTGGTGGAGCTAGTGGGATCGTGCCCGATGGCGCGAGGTGCCCTCCGCCCCCCGGAGCTGAGTACTGCAGGGGTCCCTGTGAAGAGTAGTACAGCAGAAGAAAAGTTAGAAGGGAAGAAAGAAGAGTAGTACAGAAAGATAAATAAGATGGACGATTGAGATATATGTAAAGGTCATTTACCGTGAGATGTGTGATACGTGTAGCATATTCCCGAGCATAATTCTAAGCATATCTTCGTCTACAAGACTTTGCTACAGTGACTGTATCCTTGTTCCTGTTATTGTTCTTCTCTTCAGTGCTGCGGTGGCTCTCTTCGTTCATAACAGTCTCGTTGGTTTCATCGTGCTCGTTATTCGTGTTTTACTTTTTATCTTCATTATTTTATTCACTTTACTCGTCTTACATTAAAGTTACATAAAGCCCATCGTAAACGCAACTTGGGAGAATCAAAGAAGCTTATAGTGTGCATTTGATATGCCTACTGTTGCGCCACCGTGAGCGTCTAATCTGTTGAACGGGAGTGCTGCGCCCGCATGATTCTCATCCTTGATATAGGATTCCCCGAGCATTTAACGAGAGCCCATCACCATAAGCCCATGCCGGCTTTCAATATTTTTGCAAAGTACCCTGCCAATTTCTCGTATCTGCAGGAGCATAGCGTACCATGGATGCTGGCTGTAGCAGCGAGAATCAAAATCCAGCATACGCTAAGTACAGGTTTCTGCCAGATCCCGAACCGAACGGCCATCCTGTCTTTATTGGAGAGCAATGGGGCACCACCATCGGATGCGCATTGTCTCCGGTCGGCATGCTGAAGAGACCCGAACCGATGGTTGAGACTCTGATGTGGGTCACCACCGGGTCGGCCTCCGAACTGGGATTGACGAGGACTTTGATGTGGGTGGCCTGGAGTCAACGGATCGGGAGCTACAGCCGACGCCATGGTCTACCTGAAGGATGAATGGAACCACGGAAACGACCTAGCAAGCAACATCCCATGCTTCGTCGTTTTCCACATCATACTGATTTTCAGCCAGTAACTCAGAAGCGTGGACGGTGGCTTCTGGACTGTATCTCAGATAAACATGACGACTTAGAGACACAACACCAAGGGATAAAGCCTCTTTCATAGGCGTTATTGAAATATCCGGCCTCCATCGAAGCACAAATTCAATGAGCCCTGTATCCTGGCCAGCTCCATTAGAACTTTGACTGTGCAAACCCTCGTAATGGAGTTTGATTTATGAGGGGACCGGACTTAAAAGCTGGAGTGGCCTCGTGATGACTGAACTCTTACTCATCTGGGATTGTAGGACTCACTGGCAAAATCTCCCGCTATTTCCGCTTGATCTCATGTTGCACTCGGAGGGTGACAGCGTGGAGCCCCTGCGGCTTCAGAGGTCAACATTCGAGCTTCTTGCATGGCATTGCCCTTGCCCCTGGTTATGACGGCATCATCCCTTGCAGATCAAGCCATGAAGGATCGACCGATCGTGGCCTGAGTGCGGAAGATAAAACTTGGCCTGTTGGCAGCCAAGAACGTAATTGCGGACTAATCTAGTTTATTTTGGAGTTTCTCGCCTCGTGTGTGGGGTAGGTCGTATATGCTAATTTATGTATATGCGCAACTTTAAACAGGCTCACGGAGTATGACGGCGTATGGCGGGATAACTTCTCCTTATTTGGAAGGACACTTGTGTTTTCTTTTCCACGGTGCTTCCGAGATCAGTTGCGTTGCTCTTCTTTGGGTTCTATGCACCGATATTGTGCCACTCGTTCGGTTACTCGTAATGTAACCCATCTCCATAACTGACTAAAAGTTGCAAAGGTTCTTGGGCAACTGCGGCACGCAACCAGGCCCTCCGATGAGGCCAAGTGAGGCCATTTTGTTTGGAGTCCGAGAAGCCTTTTCTCGAGGCATCCTAAGGTCCAGATTTTCCATCGATATAAATGTCCCCAGGGACGGCTTCCGATGTCATTGTTCAACAAAACATCCCATCGTTTCTGTCCACCTCTTACCAACCACAAACACTATTTACCGCCATCTTCAAAGCCTTCTAACAATCTACAATGCGCGCCATCGCCATCTTCACCTCCTTGCTGTCCGCAGCCACGGCACTGCCATCCGTCGCCCCCCGCGAGCCCGAGGCAAACAACCTCATGGCAAGGGACAAGAGAATCCTTGACTACACCATCGAGACCTGGCCCAACACGGAAAAAGTTTACAACAACCAGTCCTATGCCTTCTTTTTCGTCAAGCCCATCGACGACATCAACTACAGGTTCAGCTTCCAGAACTCTGATCCTCCTAACGCCGGCACTATCAACGTCTTCACCGTCACCGGAGAGGGCCTCGACACCATTGTGGAGAGCGTTGGTTCGTCCAAGGCGGTTGGACGTGACGTCAAGAAGACGAACAAGCCTTTCCATATTACTATCGATAGTAACTACCCTTAAGACTGCTGCAATTTGAGGTGGTCTGGACGGTGCTTATGAAAGTGACGACGCGTGTCATATCCATGTGCCGACATCGTAGCACTTGATACCACTGTGGCATTGATGATTGTGGAGGAGCCGTCGCTTAAACATTCTGCAAATATATTATTACTTTATTCAAATTTTCATATCATATAATCTACTGCGGTTGTCTAACCTTATAGGTTCGGTCGGTGTCGGGCCATACTGCCATCCAAACATCGTCTTATATCGGCGCGTCATATGTTTCAGACTCTGTACATTATGTAGACAGGGGCCACGATGTTTGGGGTTGCAGTGGATACGAAGAACGGTGGTGATAACCCACCTCGACAGTTATTGTAACATGCAGATAAATGAAGATTTGCCCTAGGCCGTCTCTGTCACCTTGTTCTGCGTGCAATGATGGCCTTGATGCAAGAAAGGGTAGCAGCATACGCAGTAAACATTGAAATCCAGACTGTCACACTGTGTGACGGTTCCGTCTTCGCGAGGAATTGCTCCATTGAGACTACTTCGATGCATGTATCTAAGAAGTCGTCGTTGCGTAGCAAGGCATTCTGTAAGATATGCAGAAACAGTAGGATGCTGTTTGTTACTATCTAAGTCTAGCCTCATAAAGGTCTGACCGAAACATGTAGACCAATGTGTACAAAGACGAAATAAATGATACTTCCGCTCGGTAGATAATGTTCCATTGGTGATACCTACTGCTCAGCGTAGGTCCACATGCCACTAACGTTCCTCGGAGCCAAATCCCAGTGTCTCTTGATTACGTCTCAGTCTTTTCCAACATGGAATGTGTTCCCAGAGGGAAATGTGAAGTCACTCAAGGCGAGACGCGTTGCAACTTTCACGCAGTGATCGACGACTGAAGTCTTGGTAATACCGAGTACTGAAACGAAAACGAAGATGGCAAGTTGGATCTTACATTCATTTGATCGTTTCCGTCTAGTCGTATCGAGATGGTAGTCCATGCTCAGGGGGCTTCGACTTGCTGAGAAAGGAGTAATAAGCATTTATGATCGGGACAAACCTTCAAGATGTGATTTTCAAAACTCCAGAGATATTGAACGGCATGTCGCAAGCCCTCCGCTCCAAAGCACACGTACTCGCTAGATCACTGTACCAGTCAGAGGTTTCACGAAGAAAGATCTTCATAAGGCGTAATCGCGTCTGGGACTTTCAACTCGCAAGCTTCTCTCTGAGCTCTTGGTGGAGATCAGCAATTTTGGATCAGCATGATACGGGGCGTCGTTTCAAAACCTGGTGAAAACGTTGGGATCCCTGCTGAGCCTATGGGCGTACTCTAATCATGATATATCACAGAGTTTGTATACTCACATCTACCCATTTCTGATGAGCACGCATCCATTTCGGTTGCCACACCTGCCATTCGCTCCCGCTGGAATCACCCGGCACGGGGAACATCTCGAGTGAGATCATGTCCTCGCATAAGCCATCGAAATACGCGATGGCGGGTACGGGTCTCGCCGTGCGCCATTGCTCATTTTCTGGGATCTCCTCCTCCGGTCTGGAGGTGTAGACATCGTGAGCAGTGAGCTCCCCTTCGATGGGAAAGGGTTAGCTGAGAGGGACTTCCAGCCCGACCGTAAGGCCCATCCTCGGACTCACCTGTATTAGTATCGAGCAACCACCACATCCCTAGTCTGTCTCCTCCCAGCGGTCGGGACAGTGGAACTAAGCCTTGGGCGATTCTTTCCTCCGGCAACGGCCAGAGTCCGACGAAATTGGGGTCCTCGAGGCGATAATCCTCCTCGGGCTCACGAGGACCATTCTGGAAATAGTTGATAGTCTGTGTGGACGGGAACACGGGCCTGCGGCTGGTGACATACGGTAGATGCCGGACCAGGTCAATCATCGTGTCGTTGAAGCCAAGGCGTCGCAACTTCTCAAGGGGTAGGACGTCGGCGCCCCAACCCCCTTCCGCGGGGTAAGCGATGTGCTTAGGTCTGATCGAGATCATCTTGGAAAGTAGTTCATAGTATCGCTTGATGCTTCCGACGATAGTGGCTCGGTCGTATGTCGAGCCAGAACCCCGTTTCTGCGATGTGGGGGCTTCGGTCGACATGATCACACCTCAGATACGGTTTTCTAGTTGATGTTGACGCCTGGGGCTAATGAGAGTTGCGAGGTTTCTTCAATGCCACCAGACCCTGCAGATGCCCTAGACTAGATTGATCGTTTAGACTTAGCGGCAGGATATTTTTGGTCGAATGATCTCGGAGGCTTAGATCCCAGTCACTCGGACCAGGAACCTAGCTGCAGCTACAGGGATGCCAGGAAACAGGCTCCAGGCCTCGGATGGTGCCTGGATAAGTATGCAGGTCTTCGTTTTTCCAAGTTTCTTACAATTAACATATGGATAAACAAAAATCCGCCCAGGATGGAGAAAAGACCACAAGCAGAAAAATGTACCATCAACAACAAGAGGAACAGATATCAAGAAGACGCATAACTAAGATAGTCACAGGAGGGATTACTAGCAACAAAGATGGCAACCAGACCAGATGAGATAACATAGGAACCAGCAGGAAGTCGTATAGATAGCAAAAGGGACAACCACCACCGTGAGGTTAAGATCTATTCGACATCGACACTTGATCAGACCCAGAAATAGCATCGGGGGTGTCCACTGTGACGCTTCCCAAGTCTTGCTTCCCACCCAAGAACACAAACGTCTCATCGCCTTCTATTCCAACGGTATACTGGTTTGTCTGCTCAAATTCATTTCGAAACCAGCCAAGACGGAATCGAAGGCCTAATAGCTGTTCATGAATTTCTCCGTCAGACAGTCGCTGAGATGGCATGTGTTGCGTAGCATTCGAGTAATGTAGGAGAGCAACAGTCATCGCAATGCTGTTGAATCTCTCAGGGGCCAGACCTTTGACGTTCATGTCCAGATGTACCTTCTTTCCCCGAGACCCGAGAAACTTGGAAATAAACGTGAGCACATGGACAGTGACAATGATTGCGAGCATGCCGATGAGGATGTAAGTAATCATAGGATCTTGGATGATTCGCCGCCCGTTGTTGTCGAAGACGATCGCATTGATTTCGTCTAATTCTTTAAAGGAAACATTCGCGTGGCGACTTGCATCCTGAAGCGCCTGACGATTCTCAATATTGGCTATCTGAGCGCTGAGAAGAGCACGGTTGTGATTCAAGGCGCCCAGTACGCTTTGTTCCTGCCTGGGGTCTCCGAAGGCCTCAAGTGTCAAAGGTCCCTGAGGTTTGAGAAGTGGCTGGAAATTTTCGTAAAAACCAAAGTAGTTTGTCGCTTCGTCAAGTTTGATCATTGGACTAGCTTCGATGAGCCATTTGGTACTTGGTACCGAAAACGGCGGGTCCCAGAATTCTGGTGTCGAATTATGAGGGCGCGGTGGTATGCCATGGTCCACGACTAATTCATTGTTGACAAGTGCCATGGTGACCGTTGTCGTGGACTTCACCCATGCATGATGGCATTGCCACGCGCTCAGAAGGCTGAATTTGTCCTGTGCTTCGTTTAACTTTCCCCACAAGTACGTTTGCCTTGATCCAAGAGTTAGTCGCTCCCCATCACACCACCCTTGGTCATACAGATGCGGAGGGCAACAGCTTGCGGAAGCCCCAACGTCATCCATGTCTTCCAACATGACCGCGAAGTAAGGGGTTGGAAATTGAATCGAGGGCCTGAAAGTCGTAGGCTTTTCCCCAACACATGATAATGTAACAGTAACATCAGCGAATGACCACGTTTCCCGGTTACCGGCGTAGTCGGTACTGGTGCGATTCGAGATCTCTGTCTGGATAGATTGCTGTGGTATTCTTTCGCAACTAGCGTGAAGTCTTGCTGCAGGCATCTCGACTTCGACAGACTTATTCGTGGAGCCTCTAACGTCCAATACTGGTTTGTGACTGATGAGGGGGAACAACAAGTCATCATATGTGTTTTTGGGGTATGACAGGTTTCCTTCTGCAGTCCGAACTAGCAGGCCACTCAAAGCCACAGCATCAAAAGTGTGGTTCCGAGACTGGTTGAAAGGATTGTGAACGTCTCCAAACCAACTCTCCTGCTGTAGCCTTACCCGAGATTGTGATGGAATCCACTCAAACGTAAATAAGATCGATGTAAGCGTCGTGAGAAAGGGAACCGTAGATGCCATGGCTTGTGAGCACAACACTGGCCACGTATGATGTTTAACTGACTGGGCTACGACTCTTGGCCCTATTGAGTCGAGCATGGAGTGATCCAATTGATCAACGCGACATGGCCTTACAGAGAGGCTGTAGAGAGTAGATAAACCTCGGAGGGCGGAGTCGAACGAGCTTGTGTACAATCCAACACACAAAACTATCAGCATTGAAACTGTAGTCCAAAACAGACTCCAGAAGTCGTCCAATGAGACAATGCCGTTGTTGTCGATAGAAGCTTTCAGGGTGCCGAGGAAAATGACTATAAGACAGCACACTGTTATGGTGAATGCCGTACGAACTTTCGTTCTCAGCACAACCGGCACTGCGCTTTTCCCACTCCAGGCATTTCTGTGGGTAGACGATGACCTCTCTCTAAGCTTCTGAGTAAGCTTAGGGCAATCGCGGAAGAATATAAGGTTCCCCAACGTCGTGGCTGGGTCCCTGTACCAAATGAACATCCTCCAAAGATGTGCAATCAGCCAAAGTGAGAGGGCCATAGAGAGTGAAAATAGAACCAATAACACGACCCCAATCGTTTCACCAGTGAGCACTCTGTCAACTTTGGTGTTTGCTGAAGCCGTTACGGATTTGCTTTTTCGAACTTGTCGCAAGTTGTGGTGCCCTATGAATAAGCCGACCTGCTTGACCAACTCAACCACGGAGTCCAGTAGCATTTCGTTTGTGGTGTTTTGATTAGAAGGGAAAGTTGTTCCTTTCATGCCATTAAGCACTTCCAGAGGTCCTTTCTCAGTGTAGTTGTCGTACTTGTACTTGTAGTCTCCAGCGGAATCACGAGGTACTGGTGCAATCAACGCCCAAGGGATCGTACGCATTATCAGCGGCCAGACGTCCACATTAAGGGGTGTATGAGAAGAATTTGCCAAGATGCGTACTTCTGGGCTCACCCCGTCGTCCACTAGCTGAACCTTTGACGTCCAAAATGTGGGCGAGCACACCAAGGCAGCAGTGCTTTCGATAGTTTGTACCGCTGTCGAGTCATTAGGTGCAGATAGTTCCGCTGCGAGATATATAAACTGGCTGCTATGCTGTGGGAGATTAGGACAATGCCTAACGAGGTCGTTGGTTCGTTTCCTGATAAGTGACTTTCTGCAGACAGTGTATTGAGAACCCAGTAACTTCTCACAACCCCGTAAATCGGGTGTCCTTTCAGGCTGCTCAAAATACAACCATCTTTCTATATTCGGGCGATTCTCCTTGGCTTTGTTTGGTGCGGAAGAGTCCTTTCTTGGCCGGAGAAAAGTTGGAAGGGATAGGGTGATGTTCGGGCAGCCCTCAAAATACAGACTTATAGCTTTGATGCCCGAGCTCTTGACGAAAAAGTCGTACTTCTCAAGTTTCAGGCAAGTTGCGTTCGCGTGAAAGCCATCCAGGACTGTTGTGATTGGTGCGTTCCGTAGACCTCGAGGAGCAAAATGTTGGTATGTCGCATTTGTCGATACCCCAAACGGATATGTCAAGTTGACGCTTTCCACGGCCAGGGCCATATAGTATGGAAGAGTGGTGAGTCGAGATGTGTCTCTAGCAACGAAAGTGTCGAGAGGCTCTATCATGATGTCGCGTTGGACTGGTATTGGAATGACCCGAAACAGGTTAGGGGCGAGCACAATTTGAGCCCGCAGAAGTAGAGATACCAGAACCGCACACGAGACAGTATAATGTTTGCGGCGAATAGACTGGAAGAGTACCGATGGTAATATCATCGACATGTAGTCGAGATCGACATCGATGTCATCCAACGATTGCGCTCGCAGCAAGTCCATCCATATCGCGTATCTGCCAGCTTGCATTTCGACTCGAGCCCACACCATCGCAAGGACAGTCAAAACTGCATCAGCGTTAGTGGATGTTATCTCAGCGTGGAAGGGAATGAGTTCACCAGCTGTGGGCCCAAATCGCCAGACGTATCCTAGATTTAACCGAGGTGTGAAAAGGCCATCATTCCGCTTAGAATAGATGAGAGCGGAAGCAACCGCCGCGATCAAGCAGGCAAAGATTCCAGCGAAGACCGCGAGCGTAGTGGGTCGTAGCCACCATGGCTGCCAAGTTGACAATTCATTAACCTTTCTTAGCTCTGCTTTCCAACCATCCTTCCCTTCAGATGCAACCTTGGGGTCGGTGAACGAATTGGTCTTCGTCACGGATGGCTCCGCGGATGGTGTTAAAGGTGATCTGTTCTGACCATCGTATGCGTCGGTTTCAGTTACGGACAGCGTGTTGTCTGAGGGTATCCGGACGCCAGCTGCAGATGTAGATCTTGTTCTTCGCATTGGCGCTGGAGTCTCATGGGATAGTTCTGTGATATCACTGGTGGATCGTCGGCGAGGATGATGTCGATGTAGAGGTCGATGACCAGCGGTCGCAGCCATAGTGCTTGATGATGGTTGTATCTTGACGCAATGCTCTGAATGTCTTCGGAGAATCTGAGATGAACTGTTCGGACCAAAGGGAGTCGATGTTTGCCTCTAGAACAGTCCGCTACACCCGCGCAGAGCCAATGTACAAATAATGCAAATGGAACAGTCTTCAGGAGTACACTCCAAGTCAAAGGTCGCAGGCAAGCGTGCATCCGAGTGAGCTAGCCTCTTTGCGCGCAAAGGACATGGCAGGGCTGGGTAGCACAGGCCTAGGTTTCTCGGCCGTGTCTCCCGCAAATGTTTGGCAGTTTGGCCCATTCCGTGCAACGGCTGAGATCTGCCTCGTTAATGCAAGCTTCCGAAGAAATTGAAATTTAACACGTTTTCCTGTTCTACTTCTTGTTTGGCATGCACCAAAATGAGACTTGGTGAACAATTGAATACATGACTGGCGTACGTTTCTGTAACTAATACAGCCTGCCGAATAACACAACAAACAGCAGGCAGATCCAGTTCGACTCTCCAATTATGGGCGCCATAGTGAATACGCCTCACGAACGTTTTACCTGAGTTTACGGCCTGGCGTACATGCGCACACGAAAGATGGCTGAGACATCGTACTATTTATCTGCTGCACAAGCTACGCCCGACCGCAGGGATACAAAAGTGTTGACTTCAGCAGCAAGATTAGGTCGCAGCCAAGCTATTAGACTGTTTAGAGACGATCGTCAAGATCAGGAAGAATTCCAATCTCGCTCATCGAGGTGAAGCGGGTCGGTAATTGCATTCCGACGGCAAAGACAATGCAGTTTCGAACCAGATCCGCCAAATTAGTTTCAATTCGAGCGGATGTCTCCTAGTATTTATTTCCCAGAAATCCCCTTCTCCTCATCCCTACCCCGATGCCTCGGCCTCAAAGCCGCAAGCCTCTTGCGAATAGGTTTCCTCTCACTCACAGCTGTTGCCGCGACAGGCTGTGACAGCGAAGACCTTCTCTGCCTACTCAACTGCGTTGACGCATCCAATGATGAGGGTGGAGAACTCTTCGAGCTAGAAGCAGCCTTGTCCTTCCTCCTAACCTCGAAGAAGTTCCACGCGTTCTGATACATCTGCTTCGCCTTACCCTGTGTGATGAACTCGTAGATCTGGAGAGACAAGGCGATGAGGAGCAGGGTGCCGAAGAGACTCAGGACTGTGTTTGGCGTTAGATGTTACATGTCAAGCGAGGAAAACACCAGTGTTACGTACCACATGCGATGATGAGTGTGCCTGCGGTGGTGGGGCTGGCGAGACCTTCGATGCTAACCTCGAAAATGCCGGTTGCCCACGAGAGGGGAGCCTGTGAAACTTTGTCAGATCGTGTCAGATGTTACATGAGTGGTACAACTCACAAAAACGACGGTGGCGCCGGTAAAGATGAAGAGGATCTTGGACTGCTCGCTGGCGGACAGGGCTTCTTCGATGTTCGCCTCGCGTTGCCTGAGGTCCAGTAGTGTCGTGATCTGTCATCTGTTAGCATCCCCATCTGCCCGATTCCTGGCGGGCAATATGAACTCACCGAATCTCGCACACGATTGGCATCCTCCTCCAGCCTCTTGAAGAAGTCCAAGGTCGGATGCTTGAACGCCTTCCTCGCCGCATCCTTCCCGTCCCCGCACTTCTCCCCAATCTCCGAGCCCCTAAACTCCTCATACACACGCTCTTGAGACCGTAGCACACGCTTAATCATGTTGATCTCCTCGCGAATATCATCAATCTCCTGGAGAAGCTCGATTTCCGCTCGCAAGTCGTCCAGCACCGTCTTGGACGTGCCCATCTTCTTGATGGACGCCTTGAACTCTGCGTAGCGCTTCATCGCCTCGTTGGACTAGCCACTGTTAGCACCCATGACCACCACAATTTGCTGATGTCTTGACTTACAACATGTGCAATCGAAGAGGCGAAGACAGTGCAATAACTCTTCGGCCCCTCAAACTGAAAGTGGAACTCCTCCTCGCTGTATCCCAGGGCGCTTTCAAGAATACTCTCCACGATACGCATCATATCCGTGTCCTCAGACCTCAAATCCCTGATCCCCAAAACGCGATGCTTGATCTCGTTCAGCAGCGTCTTGGCGTTCTTGTTATCCCACCGGTCAGGGAACGCAGTGATGATCGTATCTGCTCCGTCGTCAGCAAACAACCTCTCCCTCCTAAACTTCCGTTCCTCCAGAAAAAACAAACTCACTCTCGTCAATCCTCCACACCCAAAGCTGCGCCACACACAAAATCTGCTTCCGCCTCTCCGTATCCATCCTCCTCTTCTCCCGCGAAATCTTCGCCTGCACACTACTCGCCTGGTCCTGCCGCCCCGCCATCCTCCCCAGCTCCGCCTTCGTCCCGTCCGTCTTCTTCTGCTTCGAGCTCGCCTGCCGCGAGAACGTCCGCTGCACGTGCCTCTCAAACGGGCTCTTCCCCTGCCCCTGCGCGTCCTCCGCCAGCGGCGGCGGACACACCTCCTCCTCCACCGTCTGCTGCTGCTCCTCCAATCGCCCCTCCACCCTCCGCAGGTACCGGAAGAGCACCTGGCTCTCGTTGCGCAGCGCCAGGTCCGCCGCGCTGAGGGCTTCGTGATAGGACTGGTCCAGCGGCCGGGGGACGTGGTACTCTGACTTGGTGAAGCTCGCGCGCAGTTTGGCCATGGCGTCGAAGTGCGCGAGGTGGGGGAAGAGGTAGTGCTGGAGGTTCGTCGGCATCGCGGTCAAGGGGTGCCGTCGCTGCGTCCCACCACCGGCAGCTCCTTGCGGAACTACCACGCGTCTGTCGTTGCCAGCGACCATCTCAAGAGGCCGCATCAGCCGCGCCTCGTCCCCGATCTGCACGTTCCGGAGGCTGTTCTTCGTGCCCTCGTCAATGTCGACGTCGATAATGGGCAGCACCATCGAGAACATCCTCCCCCCAGGCGTTGTCGTTGTCGGCTGCGAGATGGGCGGGGTCGGGGGTCCAACACCAAGCCCCACCGCCTCCTCGGCAGCAGCAGCAGCAGCCTCCATCTTAAAATGCGGCCGGCGGTAGAACTCCCCCGTCCGCATCTCATGGAACGTCTCCTCGATAAACGCCATGATGCGATTACACTCCGCGTCCGTCCTATGATCCATCGCGCACACGCGCTGCACCAGATCCATCACCCACGCCACATTATTCGCAGGCAGGTGTAGCCACCTCTTGACGGGCTTCTCCGGCATCCGGCTCGCGTACGAACTCTTGCGCCGGCGCTGCTGCTGGCCCCTCTTCATCTCCTTCATCGTCAACCCCCCGGCAGTCGTCCCCGGGGGCGAAAGCAATGGGCTCCGCGGCGGGCTCGCAGCCGGACTGACCCCCGGCGATACCGCAGGGCTGCGCACCGGACTCGCCCCGGGACTCCGCACCGGCGTGCTTGTCCCACCACCCTTCGGCGTCCCCACCAAAGCCGGCACCCTCGGCGTCAACCGCAGCTCCGTCTCCGGGTCATACAACATATCCCACACACTCAGCCCCTCAAACCTCACCTCACTCGTCGGACACCAAAACAGCCCCTTAAAATGCCGACAAGCCTCCCTCTCATCCTCCTGATTCGGCCTGCCCGGCGGCCTGCACCGCTTCGGCCGGAAATTCGACACCACCCCCTGCCGTACCTTCACCTGCGGCGCCTCACACAAATCCGCGATCGAATTCCGATTCAGCACCCGCGCCAAACTCTGCGGCGTCTCCCCCGTCGCGCTAATCACAGTCGGATCCGCCCCAGCCTCCAGCAGATCCCGCACCATCGCCTTGTTCTCGTTCTTCACCGCGTGGTGCAGCGGCGTGCAGTCCTCCGTATCCCGCAAATTCACATCCGCCTCCGCCGCCAGCAAACTCGCCACCACCGCCGCGTGCTCAAACATCACGCCCGCATGCAGCGCCGTCTGCTCATCCCGGTCCTGCAGATCCACATCCGCGCCCGCGGCAATCAATATCCTCACCACCCCATCGTGCCCCTCCGACGCCGCCTGGTGCAGCGGCGTGCAATACTCATTCGACAAACTATCCACGTCCGCCCCCTGCTCAACCAGCATCCGCACAATCGCCTCCCGCCCATGCCGCGCCGCGACGCTCAACGGGGTAAAATCGTTTGCATTCTGCGCTTCGATGGAGACCATCCCCGTCTCCAACAACGCCATCACAACCCCCTCGTGCCCGCCCCTCGCCGCGTCATGCAGCGGCGTATCCCCCACCGCATCCCTCGTCGCCGGATTCGCGCCCGCTTCCAGCAACACCCCCACCACGCCCTCCATGCCGCGCCTCGCGCCAACATGCAGCGCCGTCCCGCAGTCCCGATTCGGAGCGTCCACCACCGCGCCCGCCGCGATCAGGACTCTTGCGATCTCAGCGTGCCCGTTGCGCGCGGCCTCGTGCAGCGGCGTCTCGTCGAAGCTCTCCTCCGCGCGGACGTCCGCGCCCGCAGCGAGGAGGGTCTGCACGACCTCGAGGTGGCCGTTGCGGGAGGCTAGATGGAGGGGCGTGCATCTGTCTGCGTCGAGGGGGTCGACGACCGCGTCTGGCCCGGCGGTGGAGATGGCGGCGCGGACGATCTCGGAGCGGCCGAGGCGGGCGGCGTGGTGCAGGACGGTGCGGTTGTCTTCGTCGACGTAACGGAGGACGGAGGGGAGGGAGGCGATGAGGTGGAGAGCGGGGGATGGCGGGTCCGGGGGCGATGTGGCGATTACTTCTATCAGTTGGATGTATGCTTTTTATCGTCAGCGTGGAGGTGAGTGAGGGAAGGGAGGTGGTTTACCTTCTTTCATGGGAGAGTGGGAATCCATGGCTGCGGTTACGAAAAAGAGCGTCGCATAGATTTACATGAGAAACCGGTTTCAAACCAAAGTCAGCTCGATAAACAAAGGAAAGAAGTCCATCATGTATAAGTCGCCATCTCCCTCATCTGAAAACCACCTCGCGCCGTCCCGCTGACAGTCATCGTGAAGCGGGTGACACTTACACGAGCGCACAATTACGGGACCTCATCCGACCACGAAAAAGCGCGGCGAAATGGGTCCTGGTCTTAAAATCTGACAAGTGCCGGCGCTGCCTCAAGAACCTCAGACAACGGACGCTCTCTGAGATCCAAGGCGATCGGTCATGCAGCCAGGCGTTTGAGACATTTCGGGGTCGCGCCTCTCACGTGGGAAAATCACCATTGTCGGGGTCACATTTCGCAGCCACTACGAATGACCTAGTGAAAACTTTTTTTTTGGTGTCAAAGCATTTCATCGTCCAACCATTACACATGACCATTTTACCTCATGTCTTCCCTCCCTCATCCACCCACCACAAACGCCTCTCCCTTTCCAACCACCCCGGCTTACCGACCGACGCGGATAACTCCCGCCGCCACCAGCTTCTGGATCTTTGACCTGATTTCGGGGTTCTTCATGTGCTCCGTCAGCGCCGCCGGATCCGACTGCGCCTGCTGGAGGATGGACTGCATGATGGGGTCCTGCATGATGCTCATGATCTGGGCGAAAGCTCGTTAGTATCCTTGTCACGGACGGAAGGAATGTAATTTTCGACCGCAAGCTACTCACCTCGGGGTCCTTGGCCAGGCGCTCCCGCGTCTGGTCCTCCGTCTCGTTCTCCCGCGCCGAGTACATGGCGTTGAACGCCTTCTGCTGCTGCTGCTCAATCTCGCGCGCGTTGGCGCCCTTGTGGTGCTCGAGGTCGACCTTGGCCGCCTCGGTGCACGCGTCGACACACTTGGAGTACTCGCGCATGCCGAAGAAGGCCTGCGCCTTGCGGATGTACGCGCGGATGAAGGTCGCGTCCTTCTTGATCGCCGTGTTGCAGTCCTCAACGGCGCTGGGGAACTCGAGCAGCTTGACAAACGCCGCGGCGCGGTTGCTGTAGCCGCGCGGGTCGTCCGGCGCGCGCTTGATCATCTCGCTGTACGCCGCCACCGCGCCCGGCCAGTCGCTCTCCTTGAACTTCTTGTTGCCCTCCTCGCGTGCCTCCTCGGCCTTGGCGGGGTCGATGTACGCGAGGCGCGACTGCTCCGTCTTGGTGCGCTCCGCGGCGCGCAACTTGGTGTTGACGTCGGGCGTGCGGTGCTCGGTGAGCGACTTCTTGTAGTTCTCGATGGCGAGGTCAAGGTTGCCCTGCTTCTCGTACGCGGTGCCGATGCGGGCGTACGACTTGGCGATCATTTTGAAGTCGGCGTAGATGGCGCGGCCCTCCTCGACAGCCTTTGTGCACGCCTCGATGGCCTTCTCGTAGTCGCCCTTCTCAAAGTAGGCGGCGCCCAGGTTGTTCAGGTAGGTGATGTCCTTGTGCAGCTCCCAGGCCTTGGTGTAGTGCGCGATGGCCTGGTCGAAGTTGCGCTTCTTGTAGTTCTCGGTGCCCAGGGCCTTCTCCTTGTCGGCTGCCTCCTTGGCCTTCTTCTTCTCCAGGGCCTCCTCGTCCAGCTCTTCGGGCTCGGGTTCCGGCTCGGGGGTGGGCGCCTTCTTGGGGGCAGCGGGCTTCGACTGGGGAGCGGGGGCGTCGGGCATCTCGGTGTCCTTGGAGCCGCCGGGCATCTCGTCGGGCATGCCCATCTGCATGTCGACGCCCATGAGGACGCCGAGGACCTGCAGCATGCGGGGATCGCTGAAAAGGTCGGGGGAGGCCTTGGGGTTCTCCTTCATCTGCTGGAGCTTGGCCATGAAGGAGGGGTCGGAGAGGAACGAGCTCGTCTTGGGGTTCGCGGCGAGCTTCTGGAGGAGCTGGGGGTCGTTGAACATGTTGCCGAGGCCGAGACCCGGGTCGCCGGCGTCTGTCGTCGTTAGCTTCTCACAGTGTAGCAGGTCATGCAGGTAAGAACATACCACCGCCAGCTTCCGCCTTCATAGCCTTCTGCACAGCGGCCAGATCCTTCTTCAGGCCGGCATTGTTGGGGTCGACCTTGAGTCCCTCCTCGTAGGCGTCGTTGGCAGCGAGCAGGTCGCCCAGGCCGTAGTAGGCGGTTCCCTTGCGTCCCCAGCCCTTGGGCCAGTCGGGCTTGATCTCTGTCGTCTTGTTCGCGTCGTCCAGGGCCTTTTGCCAGTCCTTCTTGGAGGCGTAAGCGGCCGAACGGTTGCTGTAGAGGATGTGGTTCTCGGGTTGGAGGGCAATGGCCTCGGTGAACTTGGCGCTGCACAGTTTCTTGTTAGCTCTGAATTTCGTTTCCCATGTCGAATGTTCCGAGTTACTTACACAGCCTCGTCAAAGTTCTTCTCGGCAATGGCCTTGTTGCCGAGAGCCTTGAGCTCGTCTGCGGAAGCCATGGCTGATGTGTGTTTGTTTTCGTGCTATGCCTTGCGAATGAACGTTTCGAAAAAAAGAGAACAAAAAAACAGCAGCTTGTAATTACAGTCGCGGGTATGTTCGTCGAAAATGGGGTATTCGTGAGGGGTTTCAACCGTGGTGAGAAGAAGATGCAGAGGGAAAAGGTCAAGATTTCAGGCCGCGGGGTTCAGTCAGGCAAGGCGGGACGAAAGGCAGAAAGAAAACAGAGCCCCAGAACAGGCCCAAAAGCTCACCACCCGAGTGCCTTCTAGCTGTTTCGATGGTTGGACCGGCGGCCGGCCCTGATTGGGTGGGAGCGGCCGGGGTGGCTGGCCAGTGCGGATGGTGGGGTTCAAGGCTGAGCACAGCTCGCCCTGCCAAAGCGAACCAACTGGGAAGTTACCCCTCACCCCCCTCACCTTGCCTTGAACCTACCTCTCACCTCGGTGTGGTGGACTGACATCTCGGTGAGCATGCAGTTTAGGCAGGTGTAAGGTGAGGAAGGTGACCAGGGGACTTCGGACGACATGCGCCTTTCGTCTGCGACCGAGCGCAATGTCAGCACTACTGCGGCGCACACCGCATTCAGACGGGATTTGATGCGACGCGGTGTGTTTATAAGCAAGGCCAAGTATCCCATTTCCTCAAAAACCACACTGCAAACCATCCGCAATAACATCGTGACATCCTCACTTACACACCCCCGAAAATGGCCTCACCATCAACCCCCGAGGTAACCCTCTACGACCTCGCCTGCACCAAAAACACCTGCTTCTCCCCCGCTGTGTGGCGCATCCGCCTGGTCCTCAACTACAAACGCATCCCCTACCGCACCGTCTTCCTCGAGTTCCCCGACATCGAGCCCACCCTCTCCGCCCTCAACATCCCGCCGTACCCCCAGGGCAAGCACAAGTACACCGTCCCCGCAATCCACCACCTCCCCTCAGACACGCACGTCATGGACTCCCTCCCCATCGCAAAATTCCTCGAGGACACCTACCCTTCCCCGGCGCTGCCGCAGTCCACCCCGCGCGACGCCGAGATCATCTCCAAGCTGCGCGACGTCGCGGGCCCGATTGCGTTCGCGTCGGTCATGCCGCGTGAGCCGGGCATGCTCTCACCCCGTGCGGCGGAGTACTTCCGGCGGAGCAGGGAGGCCGGGCTCGGGGGCAAGACGCTGGAGGATGTGCTGGCGGGAGAGGAGGGTGTGTGGGAGAAGGCGCAGGAGGGGCTGCGGGAGTTTGATGAGTTGGTGAAGGAGGTTCGGGGCGGGAAGGCGTTTGTGGGCGGGGACGAGCCGAGTTTGACGGACTTTTTTATTGCCGGGGGGTTGCAGTCGTTGAGGACGGTGGAGGAGGGGTTGTTTGAGAGGTATACCAAGTGGGAGAATCTCAAGGGGGTTTACGAGGCGTGCGCGCCCTGGATGGACAAGAAGGATTGAGCTGGCGAGAAAACTGTGACACGGCAAACTGAGCGGTGAACAGCCTTTGATGTCAGAATATAGACTTATTCGACTTTTCTCAGTCCAGTAGACTTCTTGTTGTCAAATTGACCTCGATCATAAGGTCTAGCTGAGAGTACTCGTGAGCATAACTGTACTTGTTTGACGCAAGCATGATATGCCACCCTCCTTCGTGCCAGTCCGTTGTCTCCCGCCCCCATCATCACCACCTCACTCCTCCTTCTTCGCCAACGCAACAACACTAAACTCCAAATTCCCATCCGCAAACCCAATAAACCTCTTCACCCCCCTCTCCAACGCCCCCTCGCTCAACATATCCTCCCCCTCCCCCAACACCCCACGATCCACAGGCCCATCGCTGCCGCCCTCCAGCTCCCACAAATGCCCATCCTTCCCCCTCACAAACGCAATAAAATGATACCCCGGCTTCTCCTCCGCCGGCGGCACATACGTATCCCCCCTCCGCGCCGCCTTCATATGCGCCTCCTCCAGCTCCTCGCTCTCATACAACACCGCCGCCCTCTCCTCCCAGCCCAACGGCTCCGCCTTCTCCAACAAGCGGTCCATCAAACTGCCACGGGTGACAAACTCCCGCGCCTCCCCGTTGGCCACCGCGTGAATCAGAGCGTAGAGCCCGCACGCGTTGCCGATCGTCTGGCGGAACCATGTCACGGGCTCGCCGGGGCCGGCGCCAGCGTAGGTGACCCCGTCGTGCGCGAGGCGGGTGCCGTCCTGCGCGCGGACCTGGTGGTACATGGGCGAGGGCGTGATGAAGATGAGCGCGAGGGCGGGGCGGGGGATGAGCGACAGGAGAGACGGTTCGTCGAGGGAGTAGACGTCGTAGAAGCCAAGTTCGGGGGAGATGCCGAGGTCGTGGATGAGCGGGGTGAAGACGTCCGGGTTGTTTTCGAGGGGGATGAAGGTCTTTTTGCCGCTGGGGCTGAAGTAGACTCCTTCGGCGGGCATGGTGGGTGATTTTGAGGTGGATGGTATTTTGATGGGTTCGTGGTGATTTGGTGGAATTGGTGCAGATGGCGATTTGCTTGTGGTTGTGAGAAAGAATAGCTCTGGATTAGGTTGCGTTGGCGGTGAGTTGAGGTGAAATGCGTTTGACTTACAACAGGCAGGAAGGTGTACGCAAACCGCCCGGTGCCTGCCTGCCAGTTCCGGGCGCACGCTGATTCGTCCGTACCATCAGATTTGGCAATTCAAACGTAAAGCCCGACAATGCGACATGCTCGGTCTTGGATCTTTTGTTTCTCAGTTGGCGGCATCTGGCAGATTTACAATGAAACATTGGGGGCAGCATTGTCTGGATAACAGGCTGAAATATTCAACTGCCATTATTCAGTGCGTGGCATATGTACCATTGCGGATCATCTGTTGCTGACCTGCCTTTATTGCTGAGTATTTCCTCAACTTGCAACATCAAACGAGCCCTGAGAAAGATGACCACTTATCTTTTACCAGACATAGCAAAGCTTGGGACTGGGATGCAGATTGAAGAACAATGTTCATCCGGCAGACTCCCGTTCAAGGCCCACCACCCCGGCCATCGAGCCAAGCTTCCATTGGACTTCCCCAGGCTTCCAGGGACGTCCCGAAGCTCTTCGGACATCGGCAGGTCTGCAAGGTCCGAAAGCCCCGGTCGACGTGCCATTGCTCCGTAATCATCAGGCCGCCCGTCCAATCGAAGCCGCCTCGGCTCCCCATCCCGTCGGATGTCATGATCCCACAGCGGCATTAGCGGGAGCTCCCCAGGTGAAACCGCGCCAGAGCTCCCTGCAAGTCACCCCAGCAATGGCTGCACGGGCCAATGAGGACATGCCTTTTAATCAGCCAACTTTCCTCTACCCCCCGACGGTTCCTCAGAAGCTCGCTGGAACACTGGAACAAGCTCCCGAAGACGTGCAGCTCCGCCTCCGTCACGCAACATCACTCCAAGGGGCAAGGACGTCACCGAATCGTACCACTTTTGTCGCCGTATATCACCGTCTTCCCTCGCCGCACTCCGGGCCGTCTGGCATCCTTCAAAATGGCCGGATATCTCTTGCTTGTGATCCCAAGCATCCTCATGAGCTTGCTCTTGTCGAGATCACCATTCATGATGACCACTACGCCGCAGACGACGAAGCCATGGGCTGATGGGCCTATGAAGCTCATCCCCACGCCGCAATACGTGACTAAGAAGGTCAGCCACGGTCCCGGAGATTTGGGTGCCATTGGCCCCACTGAAGAAGCTTCGACTGACAGAGCACTGAACAGACCGACCTCTTCACGACCGGTGCGACGCACATGTGCTTGCTGCACAACTCGATCCTCCGTGGATACAACTCCATCTACCACCAAGCCCCATTGATCCAGGAGGCCGACAAGGCAGACTTTGTGGGGTACTCCCAGGCCTGGTTCAAGTTTGTCAAGTCGCACCACGATGACGAGGAGGAGTCTCTCTTCACCAAGGTCGAGGACCTGTTGAATGACAAGAACGTCTTTGCCGAGACGCACAAGGAGCATGGTACGTGCCTGGTATTTGCAAGTGACCGATGATATCACTAACAAAAGTACAGAATCTTTCCTTGGTGGCCTTGCGGACTTCAACACCTACCTCTCGTCATTGTCCTCGCCCTCCGACTTCTCAGGCGCTAAGCTCCTCGACATCATGAAAGGCTTCCAGGAGCCGTTCGAGAACCACTTCCACAGCGAGATCAGCACCATCGCCGGCCTAGCGGAGCACCCGAATGCGCCGAAGGAGGGGACACCGGAGGCGGCGAACGCGAGCTTGACGTTCAAGACGTGGGGCAAGAGCACGGTGACCAAGGCCGGCACGGCGGATGTCGTCCCGTTCTTCCTGCTCAACCTGGACCGGACGGTGGAGGACGGGTTGTGGGCGAACTGGCCGCCCATGCCGGCGCCGATCAAGTGGGGACTCATCAATATCGCCGGCGCGTGGCATTGGGGTTGGTGGAAGTTTGCCAGCTGCGACGCGTCGGGACAGCCGAGGGAGCTGTACGCATTGCAGAATGCGTCGGCGGACGACAAGGCGAAGGCCGAGCTCTGAGGTGTTGTGAAGAAAATGGTTCGTGTTCAATCAAGGGTCGGCGTTGGCGGGAGTTCAGGACCTGGGGATCCATTACTTGTAAGAGAAATATTGCAGCGCGCAGAAAAGAGTCAGATTCTTCATTAAACTTGTCAGTCGGGATGTCTCGTCGAAAGGCCAGGATCCACGTCCGAGCTCGCCCGGGGAGAACGAACAGGGCGCTCGGCGGCGGTAGCACCACCCGGCAGCAGGCCGTACGATCGGCGGCGGGCGCGATGAGATGAGAAAGGGCGAAATTGACCCCGCGAAATTTGCCAGTTGGACGCTAGAAATCGAATATGCATCAATATGCATCAGGACCCTGTCTGCCATTTCCCCCCACCGTTAGCCCGAACCTTGATCTCACCGATGTTCTTTTCATAGCAAGAGACATGCAGGACGCAGGCCAAGAGTGAACACGACGGATGGGCTGCGCTCGCTGAGGGATTGGCGGCGGCGATGGTGATGCCCAGCGATGAGGCGCCTACCAACGGAAGAGCTTCACGCGATAGAGAGGCGAGGCGAGCTGCAACCTAATGCGACGCAACCCCGACGGGAGACGCAGACCGCAGGCGCAGATGCACGGCGCCGGGATGGTGGACTCCTCGTCTGGCCTCCCAATGGCTGAGAGACGCCGCTAAATGGGGCTCTGTACGGTGTTGTGTGGACGAGATCGGATGTCGACCCTCGTTGGTCTCGTCCAGCGATGCAAAAACATGTGAGGCCTCGTTGGAGCAGTGTTCGAGGCCGAGATCCTTCGCAAATGTTCTCAAAATCTGCCAGGGTCGGTGGAAGGCGTCGTCGGCTTTCTTGGCAGATTCCCCAACAATCAAGACTTCTAGACCTCCTCGGTACCCAACGGCAGTCGTCCAAGGAGCGCGGTGGCAGCGACGTTACGAAAACCGACCGTGTCTCTGGTGACGTCCGACAAGCACAGCTCTCGTCGCACTCGGCAGACATCTCCGACGATGGGCGTACAGCGGGTTGGAGCTGAAAGTTCACCGCATTCTGGGACGTGGGTGAATCCGGGAAGGCTGTCTTGGCCGCGTGTTGCAGGGCATCTCGACCTTCTTTTTCGTGATGATCAGCCCGGCGCTGGCAAGGGCCAGATCCCTGAGAAGGGACATCGGGCGTGCATCGTGCGGTCCACCTGGTGGCCGCTCATCAGCACTACTGCGTTTGCGCCTGTTGCGAGCAAGTAATTCGACTGGCCTGGTCGTCTTTTCCATGCATTTGCAGGTGATTTGCAGCAACGAGATGGAACCTGGCCGTTGTACGAAGGTCGGTAAGAAGGTACAGGACGCATAGGCCAGCCGGGCCTACTAGCGGCGCTGCAGGGCTCAGCAGATGGCGGGAGCCAACGAGCGAGACATGGGGAGAAGATGAAGCCACTCACACTAGCAAAAGTCAAGCCCGAGGTGAGGTGTTGTGCAGAAAGTCGGACGTGGGGTGGAGAGGCAACGCGATTGCTGCTGGGATGGTTTTGGGGGCAAAGTCGAAAAGTGCAAACTGCAAACTGCAATTGGACATTTGGCTGGGCAGTAAACTTGCTCAAACGCTCTCAGAATGCGTGAGGCAGAAGGAGCGATAGCGCTTTCTGGCCTTGGCACCTGATCCCACCTGCGCCTTCCGGAACATACGATAACGCTGACGGCAGGAAGGTTCTCTCTCTCCAATGTTCCTTCCTCTCATGAGTCTCGACTTCAATGAAGGAAGGAAGCAACGGAAAAAACTCTTTTAAAAAGTTTGATTCGTTCAATCCGAGGCCATCGCTTTTTTCTTGCCCCCAACATTTGGCTAAACTTGGGTGTGGAGCCTCTCATCTGATAGCAGCCAGCCAGTCCCTTGAGTCAATCGCATGGTTTCGTTTACACCGGTGGCCGCGATCTCAATCCCAGTCCCAGGCTGCCCCCGTACCTCCCCTACCCACCGAATCTTACATGCTCTTGCCAAGACCTGCATCCTTGGATCCTGGATGTCTTTCGGGAAGGAATCCAGCGCATGTGGGGACGTACGAAGTCTGTCTCTGTCCCCTTCATCGGTCTTAGGAAAGAGGCTTGATGATCCCCTATGCACCTTGTGGTCTGCGCCCATTTAAACTCTCCTCGATCCGCCAGTTTTAGACCAGTTCGTCTTTTCTTCTCCGGTTCTCTATCACATCGATCCGACTGCAACAAGGCATACCCTGCTAGTATCGATCCGAGATCAAAGTCTCCGCTTTTTGGACGTTCATCTCTGACATTCGAGTATCTCAACAACACTCCAACATCGATTCAGCCTCCCGCGACCACCGAGTCGACATACCACTAAGATGGACGGCATGAGTATGGCCACCAGCACAACCGCCATGTCTGCCACTGGCACCATGACCGGTATGGCTGCTGCCACTAGCACCAAGGCTGCCATGTCTGGCATGGGAAGCAGCGGTTGCAAGATTTCTGTAAGTGGCTGTCTCCACCTAACAGCATCACCAACACTGTCAACCTGGAACTGGAACGCTCATCAACTAACGTATTCAACAGATGCTGTGGAATTGGAACACTGTGGGTTCGTAACTAGCCGAAATCTGAGCCAAAATTATTGCAAATTTACTAACGTACGACCGCAGGGAGTTGCTACATCGCTTCCTCATGGAAGATCACCTCCAACGGAATGTTTGCCGGATCTTGCATTGGAGTCCTTCTCCTCACGATGTCCCTCGAGATGCTCCGCCGCGCCGTCAAGGAGTACGACAGATACCTGATCCGCAACCACCAGGCTCGCTGGGCCGACGCCGGCTCCAGCGTTCCCAGCTCCGAGAACGCCGGTGACCACACCAAGGGCCCATCCACCACTGTTGCTGCCGCCAATGGGACCGGCATCCCTCCTTTCCGACCCAATATTCTCCAGCAGGCCATCAGAGCCCTCCTTCACATGGTTCAGTTTGCTGTTGCCTACTTCATCATGCTGTAAGCTTGTTCCCCGATACCACTCTATCTTCCAACATCACTGACTCTTTGCCTAGCCTCGCCATGTACTACAACGGATACATCATCATCTGCATCTTCCTCGGCTCCTACATCGGCTCTTTCATCTTCCAGTGGGAGACCCTCTACGACGGACCGACCTCTGCCGCCAAGGAGGCTACGGTTTGCTGCGGTTGAGCAAGCGCGACGGAAGCAAGGTGCTATCGATTGGGGAAGGTGGATCCCCCGACATGGAGTTGAATAATACTATACCCGGACAAACATGTGCTGTCCTGTTTGTTTCAATGCGTTAATTCAGGAACGACATCAATACCAAGAACCTATCCCATTACCATACGATCTTGATGCAATCTCGACGTTCCCTAGGCTTGAAGTGTTGTAAGTATGCTGCCTTCAGGAATGTTTCCGCTACCAGAAGATCGTCCAGTACTTGGGATTTTCCTCTAACCTATGGCCGTCAAACGCCGGGTTGGACGGAGTAGACGTAGTGAGGGAGCGGTAGGCCTGTTCTCCTTCTGTGAGCCCCCGCGTCATCCTCCATCTCCTCTATCCGTAGAGTATACGTACACATGTATCGGGGGTAGGATAGGGCTGTCGAATAGTTCCGATAGATGTATCTTAACGCATTTGCGTGACCGTACTTACCACATGAGCCTACCCGTATGATCGTTTCCCAGTCCAAAGCACCAGACCGCTGTACTGCTGTACCTTGCCAATGTGCGTAGAAGACTGCCTACTTTCTATATCTTGCCATTGTGGCCCGTTTGCCGTCTCCCGTTGACGGCCAAGCAATCATTGTCGTCCCAAAGAGACTTGATAGTTTAGCGCTACCTTCAACGTCACCCTGGCCTTCGATTGGCTCGTGGCTAGTAACATATCCTAGGCGAATGAACGACATGAATAACACTGGGAAGACGGTGATGAATACCGGAGCATGTCGACGAGGAACGATCCCCGGTGACCAACTTCGCACTGCTTATAACATTACACAGTAGGGTACTAGTCTATCGCTGCAGAATCCTAAATTCACACGATTCCGTCTCATTGTTTGTATGAGGCTGAGAGTCGACTAAGTTCTTTGCTTCTTATAAGCTTCATAATTATCATGATATCAAGCTTTACCTCGCGTGCTGCCTGCTAACCACCACGGGCAAGAGCCCCTTTCTACCACAGGCTTGGAAATTCGCGACATATAAGAAGCACCATTTCAAACGTCCATATTCAGCCGGAACCGCAAACGAGGGCCCAATCAATCCCCAGTTCTTTTCAGCCACGGACGAGCTCAAGCAATCTCTGCATTAACCTCGGGAAGAAACGTCCGGGGCGTATTCGCCACGACCCAGGGTCTCGCCAACATTCGTTCACCGCCCTCGTCTTCGTCCGCCATTGTTGCAGGTCTCATGATTATTCCTTCCAAACGTATTGGAGGCGGGCACATCACTGGCAGGCGTGACATTCCGGTACTCACGCCAGTAAGCGATGCCGTGATGAACAATAACTTGCAGTTGAGGGTATTAAGCTAAGCAAGACACCAACTTGTGGGACGATTTATTCCTGAAGATGCATCCCTGACTCGGCGAGAGCCTAGTTGCCGCTGATATACATGTAATTCCACGCAGTCTCTTTGGGGAGAGTATTAAGTTCACGCCCAGGGAAGTAGCCTTGTCTCTCGGTCCTCCCATGGTATCATGGAACTAAAAGTATATATCATACTGTATTCTTCGGTCAGAGCCTGCATCTGATCTGCACAATACGTCTCTAGGTTCTTTGCAGTTCCTGGCATTGTTTGTGAAACATCCATCTGAACTCTTACGGGCAGATAGTGAGTGGGTGCCGTGTTGATAATGCTACAGTGCTTTTTCCTAGGGTGTAGAATGTCAAAGTTTCCTGCTGTCAATATCGTTCTTGGATAGTGGACATGTTGATTCGGGGGTGTAAGTAAACAACAAGTATATGCTTGCCGGAAGACGTCGAAGACTCATAATCGTGCCTAGTCTGTCCGTCGAAACAGGTTCAGCCCAGTCACAAGGTGACATGTTGATGCGACCGCTTCCGCGAGAGATCCATTGAAGGCACGACCTGGACGGAGTGGTGTACTCTATCCTTTACCATAGGTATGAACATCAAGATACCATTCCCGGGAATATTCAGTGTTGCTCTTCAACGTATACTTCTCTTCAGTCTCAAGAGCCGCACTGTTTCTACTGGATCCACAGCAACTCTGCCGGATCTTAAGTGTAGGTTATTTTGCCCTCTTTGCCAGCAATGCTAGCCTCCTCTTTCATTTGGCCGTATGCTAACAGCTGCTCATTCTGTCTGTCGTACCTATTCTGAGTTCTATCGCTCCTCTGATCTCCGTAACTAGCTTCCTGAAGCCGCATGTGCTTCTTTACCTCTCATGCAATGCCTACCCAAGGCGGCTTCGACATATTATTCTCTTCTTATTTGTAGGTCGTGCCTCCACAGTAAGTTGAAACCGCTGTGTTCCATCAATTGATTTATTGTCCATCGATGTCTCAAGCGCCCCAGTCCTAAATGGGAATGTCGCTTTGTGTAGAAGGTTGGGAACCTCCGTATGAGCAGGGAACATTCTTCGTGCACTCCCTGAAGGTGCGTGCCTTATACAGTGCATCTTCGTCTTCGCTGCTCGAATAGTTGCCGATGTCTACCAGCGGTTTACAGCGTCCAGTACAAGCCAGAAAAACAGTTGTTATGCAGATGGCCTCCTCCATGGTCTATCTCTTCTGTGTAATTGTCACGCCCGAAATCACGTTACTAGAAACCGTCTTCCTTCGAAATAGTTCATGGGAAACACCATGCACAAGAGCTCGCATGCCGCTGTGCTTGAAAGAGGTGAAAGATCGTTTCACGCAACGCTTGTTTAACGAGAAAGGAGGCGGAGGGGACGCTGACTGGGAGACATCCTGATTTACGGGCACAAGCCTCAACTACCAGCATCCCACAGGACAGTCAGCCAGCTTAGCATTTGTCTGGTATGCGATTCTAGGGAAGCATTCCTTCAGCTCGACCCCACTAGCCCTGCAGGAGTCGAAAAGCCCCGATGTGGCAGTGAAAATGGCGCCATTAAGGCAACCTTCTCCACACCCATTGCCGTGAACAAAACTGGCCTGGATGAGATTCTACGGGCCAGATTGGGTTCAATATCAATGATCATGTTCCTTTCTAAGCCACCACACACCTCAGAAATAGAAGTCAATGTTTCAACTAGAGGAATGAAGGGCGTTGCCCTTTGCCTTTGGACATCGCAATAGGTCCCGAAAAGCACTTATCAGACGACTGACTGCAAGCATCAACCGTAAGGCAGGAAATTGCGTGCACACCATCTCAAAGGGATTGTGCTGCACAGATTCAGACTGATGTTTGGTCCGACCAACCAGGACCTCCAAACTTGAAGCAACCTTGCTATTGACGCAGTCAGCGTAGCATTTCGATCAGGCTGTCCATTCGCTTTGGATTAGGGTCTGATCTGCATGGAAAAGGAGAAGACTTTTACTCCAGGTTTGGTGTAGGCGTTACAGCTATTATGATCTTTCTTCCCTTCTAACTTTTCTTCTTCGCAGTTTGCTGCCTAGAGGCGCACCTTATTAACTACTATATAACTCTTACGGGGAAATATTTAAAGGCTAGGATAGCTTATAGAGAAATCTCTATAGCTACTTATAGGGGTATATAAAGAGAGCGTAAATTACTAGGGGGTAAATATCTCCCTCTTCACGTTACTATAACTTATTACTCCTTTAATATTAAGATATTATTATTATACTATATTAATACTATCTATTACTACTTTAAAAGTAGTAATAGTTTTTTTATAATTACTTAAAAGAACTAAGATAAAGTATATAGATTTTTATATATATAACTTAGTCCTTTAGTATAAAGTTTAATAGTATATTAAATATATTACTACTTTCTATTAGTATACTTTAATAAGACGATATATTATTAAACTAAAGTATAAAGATATTTTAAGTATATCGAAATAAACTTTAAAACGAATAAGCTATATAATATTAATTAAATTAAGTGTTTTATATTATTAAAGTATAGCGCCTTATTAAAGGAACTTAAAGATATATATATAATTACTATAGCGTAGTAGTAGTTAATAGGGGTAGTTAGATATATAGGGGGTAGTTAGAGTAAGGGGGACCTCTTATGTATCCCTAGTCATACAAAAATTCACAAAAGAATTCTTCACAAAATAGCAGCTATTGTGATGTTTCCTCTCCACCCCCCAAACCAGCTAACGTTTTCGTACACTTATTTGTTAATAAAATCCTGCCCTTCGTAGATTTCCCCACATTATAGACTTCTGCCTCATTCACATCATGTCTTTTCCTCATTTACTTGGCAAAATGTTCCTGCTTCGACTCGTTGTCGTTTTTACTGGACTACATTATGCGATAGGATGCTCTAACACCCTATCGATTGGAGTGCATGACTGGAAAGGTAAACGATACAAGTATGATTGCATTACTCTCGCGAGAGGTAGCAATGTAGCCTTTGCTGTTTGTCTTTTGCAACGTAACTCCGTCGATATGATGCTCAACTGCGGGTTTTGGGATGTCGAAAAGACATTCGAGTTACCAGTCAGCGAAGGCAGTCCAGCAGACGGTCTACAGCTCACGGGCGACGATAGTTATATTCAATACGAGGATGGAAAGATTCAGCTCACAACGAAGGGCATTCTGCTCACGGTCGCCGACACCGGATGCAAGGCGTGCAAGCTCGGTCAAGCCATCAAGCTTTGCCCATACCTTGGCAGGCAGAACTTCTTGTCGTGTCTTTGCTGCAGAGGAATCAAGGAAGAAGAGATTCTATGCTTGGATCAATGTCTGGCAAGCTACGATAGACAGTTTGTCGATACAGAAGACATTGAGCCTTCAAGCTATAGTTGCGGCGCATGGTGCTCTTATTGGGACGATGTGAGTGGATATCTAAAGCCCTGATCTTGTACTCGACTGCTAATGAGTGCGGCAGCTACGCAAGCGGGATGAAGGTACCACTAAGGCTCTGTGCTGGTATCGAGCTGTGAACGGCTATCAAGTTACAAAAGACGACTGCGATCTTGAGTCCACCGCCAGCTACGATACGGGAGTAGTGGAAGCGCTTGCCGATAATGGAGATGAAATTACGATGACCTTCGACAGAAAGCCCCCCGGAGTAAACTTCGAAGGCACACCCAGAACACAGCTTGTGACGGGCTCAAGAACGTTGAGCAGACCGACTGCGAAGACTTCAGGGCCAAGTTCAGACGGGGAACACGCAACAGACTCAGCTATAAGCACACAATCAGAGTTCACACCCGTGGCGTACTCAAAGACATCATACGCCGAGCACAATCAGTCTTTGGGAATGAGTCTGGTTATTATTCTAGGGCTAGGTGTAATATTATTCTGAGGATCTCACGACATGTAATTTGAATGCGGAAAAGAAAAAAACCATTGGATGACCTTTTTTCTTGTAGTACCGATAGATGCAGCATGCGGGGCTTCACCCTTGTCAGATACAGAGAGGATTGATCGTCCAGAAAAAAATGCGTATTGATTCATACCTAATTGTAAGCACACGTTTAGCATCTTATCTTGCCAACCATTGGCAAAACCAGGCGCTCAATTTCTCTGTTCTGAAGGTCCAAGTCACGCCCAGATTCATAAGCAACCCTTCTGGCGAACCACAGGCATATTGTATCTACACAAGAGGCACCCAATCACTTAATCCAGGCTTCCGTGTTTGAATAGTTTCCTCAGGCAGCCGCTAAGCCGTGACTGCATATGCATGCAACCCGAGAACTGCTTGGCAACAAGGGCCTTAGTGGAGAGGCAGACCGAGGGATTGCCATTCCTGGGGCAAAAAGCAGGCTGAGACTGCGCCGCCCCTCCAGCCCAAAGACACGACACTGCCCTGCAGCTTAGATACATACAAACGGGGTCCGATTCCTAAGCGGGCTATATTTCCGGCATCCTCTGTATCGAATTCACATACCGTTGGAGGCATGACCCGGCCGGAGACTGCATGCATGGAGCACCAAAGAACCGCGCCTGACAACCCCGACCACCAACAGCTTACCATGGGCTATTGATAAGAATCCCGCCATTCGCTTGTCAGCCGAGCCTTTCCTGGTTCCTGGCAACAGGTATGAATACCGAACACGTATGGTGCACCTGCCTGAGCGACAGATCTATTTACCGCCTTTACTAATTCATATCATGGATTACGATCATTTGATCTTCATTTGCATATCGGCCGTGCTTGGGGCGCTCCTTGTCTTTTTCTATAGGTGCCAAGGCATCAATCCAACCAGAGATCACGAAAAGCCAATCACCTACCGGCTCAGGGGGATTTCGTTGGATTGGGACCATGAATTACTCCACAAAGAGCTCGTGTCTTATTACAAGATCGAGGCTGAAGATGTGAGCGTTCGGTCTTTTGCAACTGAAGTTGATGGACGATCCAAGACTGCCACGATTCAATTCTCGCGATCGCCGAACAAACTAAAGGGGCTCCATAAGTATGAGCCATTCCAGATGTCAAAGAATATGCACATCGACCGTGGCTTCCTCGGCCTTACGACTATTTCTATGCCCCGTTCAGAGGATCACGCAGTGGAGTAAGTGATCCACCACTTTGTGTGCCGTTTTTGGGCTGAACGCATTATTTTTAAGCATCGTGGCGCTCTCTGGCCTTGGAGGCCATGCTTTCGGGTCTTTCAAAGCCAAATCCACCGATCACATGTGGCTTCGAGATTCACTTCCCTCGAGACTTACTACCAGTAAGTATGGGGCCCCAATGGCACGAGTTCTCATCTACGGTTATGCCTCCGACGTCTTAGATAGCAATAATGCGCAAAATTTGGGCGATCTCGCGTCAAAGTTGCGCAATAGCCTTGCACGGGTGTCAAGTTCCAGTCGCAAACCTTTGATTCTCATTGGCCATAGCCTAGGGGGTCTGGTTATCAAAGAAGTAAGTTATGAGAACCGAACCCCTTGCAGGGCTGGGTGCACTATGTGTACTAAATTTGGCCAGGCTTTGATATTTCTTCATGAATCTTTGGACAAAGATTGTCAACAACTTCTCAGATCTGTATATGGGCTTGCATTCTTCGGAGTTCCACATTTGGGGATGGAAATCGGCTTTTTAAGAGCTATGGCTCGCGACAACCTTAACCGCGGTCTCATCGAATCTCTAAGCGATCAGAATTCTCCCGTTCTAGTAAATCATCAGAGAAAGTTTCAAGGTGTCCTCGACTACAAGAGTCGTTCTCGGATCGAATCTATCTATTTCTACGAATCGGAGGGAACTCCAACATACGTTGAGGTTCGTAAACCTTCGTTCTTTTGGAAGCCTTGCTAACATTTCGCAAGGTAAATGGGGTCTGGAAACCAATAGGACCAGTTCAATTGCTCGTCAAACCGCTATCCGGTGCGCCAGATCGCGCATCTGACTCGAGCTGGAACCTCACCGGCAATCATTCCAATTTAGTCAAGTTCCATTCAGAGCACGACGAGTCGTTTACCATTGCTGCCTCGGAAATCTGTAGCCTAGCTCAGAAAGTGGTAAGAAGTCACACCGCGATCGAATTGGAGGGTGAGTCATGAGGAAGAGGAGGCCATTACTCGTCTTACGCGGCTGCTAGAAACCGAGATGAAGATTTCAATGCTCAAAGCACAGGCAACGCTGGCACGACAAGGTGATTGATCTTGGTTGTGACCTCAGGGCCATACGTGGCTAACATTATGGTACACAGCATACTTGAAACCTTTGCATTTTGACGGAATCAGAGGTCCGCGAAAGAATCTTCAACATGAAGATGGTACCTGCCAGTGGCTGCTGCAGCATGATGCATTTGTCGATTGGAAAAACAACTTTGCGAGACCAAACGGCGAGCAATTACGCATTCTGAGACTGGAAGGAAAGCCTGGCTGTGGCAAGTCCGTGTTAATGAAGGCTGTGGAAAGCCACTGTCGAGAGGTAGACAGTTCACCTACACTCGTCACCCTGAGCTTCTTCTTTGATGCTCGTTTCAGTAACGATCTGCTTCAAACGTCGGCTTCCGGAGTCTATCGCAGCTTGCTGAGTCAATTGCTGGACAAATTCGAGCCGGCGTCTCTCCTGTGTCTGGACAAAGGGTTTGAAGGTACTTGGAAAGATATGACCGAAAAGCACCTACAGAACGCTATTCTGCAATTGTTCCGAAAACTTCAGCCTAAGTCAACGCTGGTCTTCTTAGACGCCCTCGACGAATGCCTCAGTACGGAATTTTACGGCATTCTCATCTTCCTTGGAAACAAACTGTCCACGGAGTTCAAGATCGGACTATGCTTTTCGGCTTGTAACGCCTCTGATTTCGATGTTCCTTTTGAAGGACCGACAAGCACCATTCGCGTTGATGTTAATAATAAAGCGGACATTGACTGTTTCATCAACAAGAAATTAGAGGCACTCAAACATCAGAAGCCCGATCTTTGCAAAAGAATCATACCAAAGCTTTCCCTCCGAGCCTCGAACATCTTTTTATGGGCTGATTGCGTCATCAGAGAGCTAATCATACCACTCACCACTCGGCGGGGAAGGTCTGACAAACAGATTGAAGCCCTCGTCAACCAACTGCCTGCCGACCTCCTAAAGCTTTACCAGTACCTTCTCCGTCGTATCATGCCTTCGGATCGGATGGAAGCTTCTTGCCTTTTTCTTTTTGTACAAGCATCGATGAGACCATTGACAGGGAGCGAGGTTAAATCCATCCTGGAGGCCTCTACGCATGAAGAGCTCGACGTCGACACGAAGCTTGAAGACCGAATTCGGCTACTTTCTTGCGGGCTCATCGAGTGTCGGGCTAGCCTTGGCAGTCCAGATCACTCCTCGGAACAAAGCGATTACGGTGCGATCACAGTTCAGTATATTCACAAGTCTGTTGGGGAATTCATTCTGTCCAACATTGGCTTACCGACGCTTGATCCCGAATTCGCGAAACATACAGAAGCTCAAATGCACCTCCGGGCCTCCACGATATGTATGCAGGTCCTCGACTCTGGTACGCAGCACACCTTGAAGAAAAAGCCTGATCTCCTACCGTACGCTGCTCAATTCTGGATGACGCATTCTCGGAAAGGTGGCAGCGTAATTCCCGACAACTTCAATTGCCCCAACTTCGTTGAACAATGCGGCGGTCAATCCACCGACGTTGCAAAACTTTTCAGAAAACATACCGATTCTGCACCTACTACTAACTACATCCTCAAAGAGGACATTCCGGATTCTCGAATTTTGCGAGGTTCCTCCAGCCTTCTCGTGACTCTTGCTTTCGAGGGTTGTACGAAGCTTGCTGCACGACACCTTGATTCTTGCCGGCTCTGTCACTCTCAAAATTTGGTATCCCCGAGCATCATCAATGCTGCATTCTTCTTTGCAGCTGAGCGTGGCCATTTGGAGACTGTTAAGTGTGTCACGAGTCATCCCAAATATAGTGTGGACGTGAACAGCACTCATGAGGGCACGACTGCATTATATACAGCATGCTTTAAAGGGAAGAGAGATATTGTACAATTCCTGCTAAGTCATGGCGCTGATTTACTCATAAGTGGCGGAGAACCTTTCCAGCTGCCGTTTCATGCGGCCGTGTTTCAAGGCAACACCGAAGTTGTGGAAGCCATTATCCAGCAACAATACTGGGAAGGCAGCCTTGAGGTATTGCTATGTTCTCAAGATGAGAGAGGTCTCACTGCGATTCATGCCGCAGTATATGCAGGACATCACCAGATTCTTGAGAAACTTCTCACAAGTGCTCAAGATATGGTTGGGATTCTGGATCAGAGAACGCGGAAGGGTAAAACCGCCTGGGATCTGGCAGTGTTTCTGAGAGAGCAGAACAGCGGAAGGCGTGGTATAAGTGCAGAGGACTATGATCGTGCGGCACAAATGTTGGAAAGGTATGGAGGCAATGTCTTGTCAGCGCAGAGAGCAGTCCAAATGCCGTAAAGATTGTGAAGGGTTGTTAGGCTGGATAACTCTAATGGGAAGTGCTAAATTATGCACTGAATACACTCTGTTGCGTTAATAGCGTCCGCCCCCCTTTTTTTTCCCCGCTTATGCAAAAACATAAAAAAAAGCTAATTTTATGCTGTAATACGTATTTCTCTATATTATATATAAAACGCGTTAAAGTTATTACTAATACCTTAATTACTATTAATTACTATAATTTTAGTAGTATTTAAATATATAATTATATAATAGAGATATAAAGTATATATTTTATATTTCTATAGTAATTAATCTATTTATTAAAGTATTATAATAGAGTAAGAGAGAAAACTTATTAATTATACTAAGCGCTCTACTCTAGGTAAAAATCCCCTAAAAACGCCTAAACACTTATATATTAATTTTCTAGATAACTATAAGAGATATAAAAGTGAATATATAAATATAAGTCTAACTAATTTATACTTTATTTATATTTTTCACTCTCTTTATACCTTAGGTTATATAATTTTTTAGGAGAAAATAAGCTATTAAGAAGAAGTTTAGTAGTATTATCCCTATAGTATTCTTTTCTATCTTTATTTTAAATAATTAAAGAAGTATAATAAGGATTAAAAAAGAAAATAAAAATAAAGCTAACTAAAGCTAGAGAAGTTTAAAAATACTTATTTTTATTTAATTTTTAAAAAGTAAGAATTAATAAATTTTCTTTATAAACTAAGTTAAAGAAATTTAAAAGCTCTTCTAAAAGGGAGGTTATTAAAGTTATTAAAAAAAAATAGGAATTTATATAAAAATAAGTATATTTCTTATTTATCTATTTAGTTTTTTTTATTATAAGCTAACTAAACCTCTATTTATTTATATAAGCTATTTCTTCTTATAATAATACTTAATACTTATAAAAACGCTTATTTTCTTCCTTACTTTTTAAGTTAAAACTACTAAGAATTCTAAAAATTCTAAAAACTCTACTTCTTTTTATATATCCCTTAAGTCTTTTATATATTAAAGAGAGGAAGATTTAATTAATTTTACTTTATATATTTAATTTACTTTCTAACTTTTAACTTATACTTTTCTCTATTTTAGTTAGTAGTTAGTTTTTTTACTAATTCTTTTTTAATATAAGCTTAATTATAATCTTTTTTTTAGATCTTTTTAGTTTATTATATACTAAGTATTATCTATCTTTTTAATATAATTAGAACTAAAAAGATATCTTAAGGTTATATAACTTAAGCTATATCTTTAATTAAGTTATCTTAAGTAATAAAAAACTACTTTAAAGTTAAGTTATTAAGTCTATTTACTTTAAGTAACTTAAGTTTTTTAACTTTTCTCTTAATCTTAATATAGTAGAGTTCTTTTTACTTATTCTCTATTTTAACTTATATATTTTTAACTTTATTTAATATTTCCCTAAAATAGTTTTTTTTTTTTATATTAATAATAAAAGTTATAAGATTAAAGTTATTATTATAGATTATATTTTCTATCCTATTAGTTTCCCTTAGAAGTATTAAGTCTTCTACTTTAACTTTAATTAACTCCTATATAACTAATATTTAGTTAAGTATAAATTTCCTAAAACTTATATTTTCTTTACTTTCTTATTATTTTTTTTACCTTTTTCCCTTTAAAGCTTTTAGTTAGTTTTTAAATTTAGTTTTAAGTTTTAGTTTTAAGTTTTTAAGTAAAATATAAAGGTTAAATTCTTTAGTAATAAGCTTAATTTAGTAGTTAAAAAAGTTTTTATAAAGATTTAAGTTAGCTTTTTAAACTTTAGAAGTAACTTCTAAATATAAAATCTTAATACTAAAAATATTTTATTAGATAATATATCTAATAAAGTTTATAGTATAGAGGTTATATTTCTATAAGTCCTCTTTTAATTTAATTTAAAGCTATAAAATAATAAAAAAAATATAATTAATAAGCTTTTAAGTTTTTATTAGCGCTTTATAGATCTTATATTAGTTATAAACTAGCTTAATTATAGTTTTAAAAGAGGTTTTTAATTTACTTAGGCTAGTATTATTAGTAATATCCTATATACTATCTAAATAGAAGCTTAAGCTATTTCTTTAATTAATAATTAAGCTTATATACTTTCCTCTATTATTATATTATAAGAAGATAATAAAATTATATAAAGTAAGCTTATTAGCTAAAACTTTATAATACTTTATTTTAAGGTTTTTATAGAAGGGAACCTAAATAATAAAAACCTTTATATATTACTTCTTAATAATATTTCTAATAGTTAGGTTATAAGCTACTTTAATATAGTTTTCTAAAAGGGGATCGCTTTAATAAAGGAATCTTAATATATTATAAAAGTTAGGAAAAACTTTTACTTATATACCTTACTTTTAGACTCCCTAAATTAAGTTTTTACTATTATTATAAATAAATCTACCTTATTAGCGTCTAATTAAAGTTATATTAGTAAGGTTATTATTAGTTTATATTTATTTAAGTATTAAGAAGGATTTATTTTAATTAAGCTTAAATACTTTATAAAGCCTATAAGGTATAATAGGGGACTTAATAAGCTCTACTATTTTAAAGATAATTTTAAAGAGTTTTTTATTAGATTATATAAACTAAATATACTTAGTTTTACTTAGCTTAATATTTACTATATTAAAACTATTAAAATAGGAATTAAGAAACTAAAAGAGCTATTCTCTTTATAAAGTTAGAGTAGCTATATTTACTACTTATAAAATCTTACTTTAAGAAACTAATTAGTTTTTATAAAAATATAAAATATAAATTATAAGCTTCTATTTAATATTATTAATCTAATTAATATTTTATATAGTTTTATAGGACTTTTAAGCTTTAAGATTATAGTTTTTAGAAGAAGGAGATTAAGAAGTAGTAAGAGTAATTTAGTAAAATATTATATAAAGTTTTATAGTAATTTAGAGAAAGAGTTATTAAGTTATAAATATATAAAATTAGTAGAATAAACTTATATTATTACCTATTTAGGTTTATAGTAATTAGATATCTTAAAAAGAAAAAAAGAATAAAGAAGGTAGATTTATAATAAGTAAAAAAGTATTAATTCTAATATTAATAATTTTTATTAAAAGTTAATAAGAGTAAATAAAAAGAAAAAAAGTATAATTTTTAAGATATATATATAATAGTTAAGCTTAGTTAAAATATTATAGTTAAATATAAAAATATTTATTAAAGTAGGGTAGTAGTTATTATATATAAATATATAAAGATATTTAGTAGAAGGTTAATAAGTTAAAATACCCCCTTTTATAGATATTATTAAAGTGAATTTAATACTAATAGTTAATATTTTTTTTAAAAATATAATTTTTAAATAAAAAAGAAACTAGTTAGATATATAAAGTAGTCTTTTTTAAGGGTGAAATTTAAGTAATTACTAAATATAACTAGTAGTTAGATAAAAGTGAAGTTAAGTACTAAAAATAATAAGTTAAAGAAAGAATAATAACTAATATAATTTAGTAATAAGGGAAAGAAAGATATAATTATAAATTACTTAGTTAAGCTTATAATTATATATTTTAAGTAGAAAGTTAATTACTTATAGCTATAAAAAAGTTAAAATTTTTTATAATTTAATTATAAAATATATAAAGTTAAAAGCCTCTTTTTTATAGATAGTAATATTTTAATTAATATACTTATTTTACTCTTACTATTAAAACCTAAATAAATATATTCTTTTTAGTTTAGTTAATCTTAGATTTATAATAAAAAGCTTTTTAAACTATCCTTTTTTATCCTATTAATAAGTTACTATAATAAATAAGCTTTTAAGTTATTATAGTTACTATTTTTAGTATTAATTACCTCTTTAGTTAGATATAAAAAAGTATATTTCTTCTATTTAGCTATATCTCTTCTTTCTTCTTCTTAATATATTATCTTTTATAATCCTTAGCCTAACTAACGCTTTATAATAATAACTAAACTACTTCTAAGTAGTATAATTATAAATATTAAAATTAATATAAGATATTTTTATATTACTACCTTAAACTATATAAGCCTTTCCTCTTCTCTTTTATATTAGCTTCTATAAATTATAAAAATAAAGAAAGAACTATTTATCTATTTAGACTTATTATATTACTATTAGTTATAGTAAGTTATCTTTCTAAAGCTATTTAGACTACTACTAACCTATATATAAGTTTCTTTTTTTCTTTTTTAAACTTTTATTAAAAGTCCTATTAGTTAAGTTTAGTATAAAATAAGCTTTATCTATAAGATTATTATTAATAAAAAAGCTAAAGGAGTTATTTTAAGGTTTTAATATTTACTTACTAAGTTCTTAATAATATATATAGAGCTAATTAATAAGGAAGAAGTATTAGATAGGTTCTTATTTTTTATAAGAGAGGTTTATATTATAAAAGGTTATATTAGCTTCTAAAGATAGTTATACTAGAAGATAGATAGGTTAGAAGTAGTTAAAGCTTTATTAATTTATATATATAGCGTCTAAAATCTCTTTCTATATAATAAGTATTTTAAATATTAAGTAAAGATATCTTTTAAAGCTAAGTAAAATAGCTATTAAGTTATTATATCTATTCTTTTTTAGGAGTATATTTCCTATTAAACTAAATAAAAAGAAGCTTATTCTAATTATATTTATTATAAGAAAAGCTCTTTATATTTATATAGGCTTAATTATAACTAAGAGATTATTAGCTAGATTAAATATATTAAGAAGGGTAATAAGAAGAAAGATATTTTTAATAATACTTTTTATAAAGAAAGTAGAAATATTAATATAATATTTTATTTTAAGTATAAATATCTTAGAGGTAAGATAATTATATTAGTATATAAACTATTAATTAACTAATTTACTAAGTTAGCTATAAAGTATAAATTTAAATTATAATAGTATTCTTAGGTAGTTTCCTATAAGATCCTTAGTAAGGATCTTTATAAATAGGTTAGCTTTTTAATAATAGAAATAAGGTTAAGGAGTGAGAATAAGAAGAAGAAGAAAGAGGCTATTATTTATTATACTTAGAGAAGTAATTAGTCTAGCTTAAGTTTAAATTTTTAGGGGGTAGTATTAGTTTCTTTAGAGTTTTTTAATAGTTTTTAATCTTTATAGTTTTAGTTAGTTTTTTTATTATTATATATCTTCTCTTTTTTTATAACTTTATATATTAATAATAAAAGAAGTAATATAATATATAATTAATATATATTATAATATAAAGGTAACTAAATATTAATAAATAAAATAATATTTTATTTATTAAAAATAGATAAAAATAAATAATTTTTATAGATTTAGCTATCTTTTAGTTCTTCTATATCTTTATACTAGCTATTAAACTTTTTATTCTTTATAGAGATACTTATTACTATTTTATTCTTTTTCTACTAAGTATTAACTTTAGCTTATAGTATTTTATTTTATTTTTATAATTACTTAATTTATATTTTTATAATATTAATATTATTAGTTTTTATTTCTTTTAGTATAAATAACTTATTAAGGTTTAAGATTTTTATTAAGCTAAGCATATTAAGATTAAGTTAGTTTATAGTAAAAAAGACCTTATTAAGGGCTTATTTAAGGTTTAATTAAACTTCTATTTTAGAGATATTATCTAGATAGCTATTCTTATTTATTATAAATTTCTTTAAGTAGTTATTAGCTATTATTTACTTAATTAGAATTCTAATAAGGGTTTTAAGTAAATAAGATAAAGTTTAAGGGGATATTTACTAAATATAAAAGAGGCTTAATTAGTATATACTAAACTTATTAAAAAAGCTTTTATTAATAGATAGTTTTATATTATAGATAAAAATAATATCCCTAACTTATAGCTCTTTATACTATATTCTATATTTATTTCTTTAGTTATAATCCTTAATAACTTAATAGTATTACTCTATAATATATTTAAGAGCTATTTATTAGTTAGAATTAAGTTATTTAAAAGTTTATATATATAAAAGGAGTTCTATTTTAGTATCTCTAATTTTTAATTAGTTTAATACTTATTAAGTAATACTTTTAGTTTTAATTAAAGTGATTAAGTTATAACTATAAATAAAGTAAAAAGGAGAGTACTTTATAGAGGATCTAATTAATATTTAATTAGTAAAAAAAGTTATATAAAAGACTAAAGTTTAATTCTTTTTATTAAAGTCTAACTAAGTTATAATAGTATAAATAAAAGGCTAATACCCCTTTTTAATAAGTTTATTAGCCTTTAAATTATATACTAAGATAATAAAGTATTATCCTCTATAAATTTTATTAAGCTTTTTAATAAACTTTTTATTTTTAAGTCTTCTATTAACTATAAGAAGCCTATAAATCTTATAGTAGTAAATTATATCTTCTTAGATAAACTTAGCTATTATTTTTAAGTTAATATTCTTAAGAAGTTAATAAGTTTCTATATAATTAATAAGTATATTATAAGTTTTAGCTAAAGAGTAATTACTAATCTTCTAAATATTAATATAAATATATTAAAATAAGATTCCTAGAGGTATAGAAAAGGTATAAAGGTTTTTAAAACATTTTAGTTAAGCTTATATATAAAGTAGATAGCTTTTTATTTTATTATTTATTATTTAATATATATTTTCTTAGATATATTACTCTTAAAGTTTAATATATATTATATTATAGCTTTAATACCCTCCCTTAGTATATATATATTAGATTAATTTTTTTTATTCTTCTTTATTATTAATTACTTATTTTAATATAAGATTTAATTTTATCTTCTTTTAAAAGAGAAAAATATTTTAGAGTATATATTTTACTATATATAACTTAAATTTCTTAAAATTAACTTAAGAAATAGTTTTTAAGCGTAATAATAAAGCTAAATACTTAGTAATTTATTATAAATATTAAGATTAAGCTTATTTAGAGCTTAATAAATTATTTATTTTAGGTCTAAGGTCTTCTTCTATTTTAAGTATATAGATAGAGTTATTAATTATTTTATCTAAATCTTCTTTTTATTTAGCTTTTTAAATATTAAATTCCCCTATTAGTTTATATAAAAAACTATTTATAGCTTTATTCTTTATATTAAGTATATAGTAAATATTAAAATTAAATATCTTAATCTAAGTGATCTATTATATTAAAACTACTTTAAGTAAATCTAAAGTAGTACTATTAATTTAGTTTATAAGGATTTTTATATCTATTTTAAGAGTAAATTATATATTATATAAGTAGTTTCTAAGTCTCTTAAGAATAAGTAAGACTAACTAAAGCTTAAGCTTCTCTATATTATAGTTAAAAGCTATATTTATTTAAATTCTACTTTTATACTTAGTAATATATCTTTTACTTTAATAATATTATTTAAGTATAGCTCCTTATTTTTTAGTACTTATATTAGTAGATAGATAGATTTTACTAGCTTCTTTTTTATAATTAATAAGTTAAAGTAATAGAAAGCTAATTAAGTAAAGCTTAAAGGTTTTTATAGCTAGCTATTATTTTAACTTCTACTTAAAAAGTACTTCTTTTTAAAGAAGTCTTATTAATAAGGTAGAAATAGTTTTATAATCCTTAATTTATACTTAATAAAACTTAATAATACTAAAAAGATTTTTAACTACTATAATATTATTATATTTCTCTTATTTAAGGATTTTAATAACTTTATTTTAGTTAGGTTTATATCCCTTACTATTTATTATATAGCTAAAGAGGTTAATAATAAGCTAATAAATCTAAGATTTCTTAAGAGAGATTATAATATTAATAAGCTTAAAGTTCTAAAGTATTATATCTAGGTTTATAAAATACTTAAAGATATATAAATATATTTTTAGAAGCTTAATTATATAGTTATTATTATATATTATTTTAAGCTTCTTAATAAAGATATTATTAAAGAAGAGTTAATAAATATTTAAAATAAAGTTATAAAGGATTTTTATTATAACTTTTATAAACTAAGTAATTAAATTAGTTACTTCTTAAAGTAAAGTATATATTCTAAATAGCTTTAAAAGTATAATAAATATAGTTAAGTTTTAGCTTAACTTATTAAGTAAAACTTAGTTATATTTAGAAAAGAGATCTAAAAAGCTTATAATTTTATAGTTAGTAAAGTTTTCTAAGAATTTATTAACGCTTAGAGGAATAAAAGTATCTTTAATATTAATCTTATTAAGCTTTATATATAAGTTAATTAGTTTTATATTACTATTTTTTTTAGTAATAAGGAACTAAGAGTTTCTATATAATCTATAGGATTCTTCTAAAACTCTTTATATAATTTATAATCTAAGTATATTAATAACTTTATTTTATAAAGTTTTTAAAATAAGAATTCCTTTCTCTTATTAAGTAATATATAAGATAGTTTTAATTTTTTATAGTAGAGCTATATAAAGGTTAATATAGCTATATTCTATAAAATCTTATATTAATACTTCTTTTTAATTTATAAAGATATATTTAAATATTTTAATTTCTCTTAATAAAAAGTATAACTATATAACTTTAAGTTTTAAAAACTTCTTTAAAGTAAGTTAAGTCTTTTAGTTAAACTATATAAATTATAAATATATATAGCTAGTAAAGGGGGAGTTAGAAAGCTAATAATAGCTTTTTACTTTTTAAATTAAGATTTTCTTTTAGTTTTTTTATTTATTAAGAATAGACCTATTTAAAAATAGATTATTAATTAAATAAACTTTTTTATCTTTATATTTATATATTATATAGATATTAATAAACCTTTAGTTAAGCTTAAGATTTTTTTTAATTAACTTAAAGTATACTTAATTTTTTAGGACTTTAAGGAGATATTATTAGCTTTTAGTATTTCTAAAAAAGTAAGCTTAAATAGTTTTTATAATTAAAGTAATTACTACTTTAATAATAGTTTTTAAAATATTAAGTATAGCTAAAAGTGAGATTAAAGTAGAGTATTAGTTAGTTTTAGAAATAGCTTCTTCTTATTTAAGAGGGTTAGATTCCTTCTTTTTTTAAGTAAAGAGATATTCTTTTTTATAGTTTATTATAGCGTTAATATAATAGGTTTAAATTTTATTATATATATTACTAAAGTTTTAATTAGTTTTAAGTTAACTTTTAGTAGCTTTAGAAGTATTATAAATATTTTTTATATAGTTTTCCTATTTAGGGAAATAGTATTAGATTTAATATAAAAAATCTAATTATATAAGCCTAACTAAGATATTAATTTTCCTAAATTTATTGCTTTTATAGTTTTTTACCTTTATTATAATAGTAATAAAATGTTTTAAATACTTAAAAGTAAGTTTAATAGAGATAGTAAATAGAAATTTAAAAAATAAGTTATAATTAATAGTTTTAAAGTTTATTACTATTATAGTTATTATAATTTTATAGTTATTAATCTAAATAAGTATATAGTATATCTTAATAAAGTATAGCTTTAGGTTACTTTTAGCTATTATTTTTATTATTAAAATAGTAATAAAAATTAAAATATTATAATCTAAAATATATTAGTAACTTATAAAGCTAAATTTTATACTAATATTAATTATACCTTATATAAGTAAGTAGTTATTAAAGTGCTTACTATTAATAGAGATCTTTAAAATAAGTTATAGAGTAATAATTATTAAAGCTATTTAGTTTATAGTTATAAAGATAATAACTTTAATTAAAAAGATCTTTAAATAGTTTTAAGTTTAAATAATTTTATTATATTTAGAAACTTAATTAGTTTATTATACTCTTTCTTTTAAAGTTTTAATAAAATTAGTAAAGTCTATAGGAATAAATATATAAATAACTCCTTTTAGATTATCTATAAAAATATATATCTTTTTAATAAACTTTTCTCTATATTTTAGCTAAATTTTATAAACTTTTTTAACTAATAAACTAATTAAACTATAAAACTTATATAAGATAAGTTTATTAATAAGTTTCTTATTTTTAATAGATTTTTAATTTTTATTATTAAAGAATATAGCTAGCTAAAAGTTATTTTTTAGAAAAAATAGTTTTAAAATAAGTTTTAAAAGAGGAATCTTAATAATTTTATTAGGTATTATTTTTTTTTCTATTTTAAAAGTTCTTTTTAGTTTTAAAGTATTAGTAGAAATAAGGACTTATTTAGGAAAGCTTTCTTCTTTTATTTTAATATCTAAGTTTTCTTCTTACTTTTCTTAATTAAGAGGTAAATCCTTCTTTATAACTAACTTTTTTAGTAAGTTTAAATAACCTTTAGAGTAAAATTATAAAAAAAAAAGTTTTTTTAAGATAGTTAGAGTATCCTTAATATCTTATATAGTAAAATAAACCTTTTTAGAAAGAGATTTTAAAACTCTCTTTTTAATTTTTTTAAGATTTAGTAGCTTTAGCTTTTTCTATAAGAATAAATTAGTTTTATATATTTTTAACTAAGTAATTATAAGCTTAAATATTATAAAATTAAGTAAATTTTCTTTAGTTAAACTATTAAGTTAAACTAAGTTATATAAGTAAAAAAGCTAAACTAAATCTTTATATTCTTATTTATTAATAGCTAAAACTTAGAAAATAAAAGCTTAACTAAATATTTTATCTTCTAATATAATACTTCCTTTTTCTATAAACCTATAAGAAACTTTAATTAAATTAAAGTTATTATAATCCTATAAAACTCTAATTAATATAAACTAAAGTTAATTAATATTTTATTTAAAAATCTTAGTAGCTTAAGCTTTTATAGCTTTATAGCTATCTTAATTCTTAAAATAAATAATAATAACTTCTTAGTTAAGTTTATTATTTTATTATAATAAAGTAATAATTATTTAGAGGATATAAAACTTATTATTTTATAATTTATAAAAATAATATCTTTAGAAGTATTAAATTAAGTTACTTCTTTTATTAGCTATCTTTTAAAAATAATAGCTTTCCTTAAAGTTATAATCTATATAACCTATATATTAGTACTAACTATATAAGCTATAAAGGAAAAGTTTAAGATTTTCCTTATTAATTTTAACTAAATAAACTAAAACTAAATATTAGTTTTTTATAGCTAGAGAGAAATAAGTAATCCTTTTAGTAGAGATTTTTTAGTTATTTATTATTTTTATTAAGTTAGAAAGTTATTAATTTAAAAGCTAGCTTTAGAGGTTTTTAACGCTTTAGTTAAATTTAGCTTTACTTCTCTTAATTTATAGAGGGGGGAAAGCTTCCCTTCTTAGTATTTTTAGAGGTATAGGAAATAAAGTATAAGTAGGGATAGTAATTTAAAAGGTTTACCTCTAAGTAGCTTTAAAGCTTAGCTAATTTATTAAGTTAACTTTAAATTTATTAAAATCTCTTTTTTTAAATAACTTATAAATATTAGTTTTTATAAGTAAAACTATTTTATTTAAAGCTAACTAATTAAATCTTAATATAGCTATTTAGATAATTTAAAAGCTAATTATAATATTAAAGTTATATCTTATAGCTTTAGTTTAGATATTATTAATCTTTTATAAAAACTATATAGCTATTTTATAATTTAAATTATTTATTATTAGAGTTATAGAAATAATCTAATTAATTTAGTTATTTAGAAGTTTTTAGTAATCCTTATCTATAGCTTTATAGTACTAAATAAAGTAAATTTTTACTTATAACTAGGTTTTCTTATTAAGTTTTATTTAATTATTAGCTTAGAAAAGTATATCTATATAGAAAATAATACTTAATATTTTTAAAATATTAGTTATCTTTATTACTTCTATAGTAGCTTTATAGCTTTTAAGAAAGTTTAAAATATTATTCTTAGTAAAGAATAATACTTTAGTTATTCTAAGTTATAGTATTTTAAATCTTTAGAGTTCTAAGTTATATATTTTAAAAGCTTTTTAATAAGATTTAATAAAGTTTAAATAGTTTTATATTACTTTATTTTTTAAAGAATCCTCTCTAAGTATTATATTTATATTAAAGGTATTACCTTTAAAAGCTATTATTTTAAAAACTTTAGTTTCTATAATTATTTTAAAACTTTAATTTCAATCTAAAATTAAAAGAGGTCTCTCTTATTAAAGTTAGTAAAAAGAAAAACTTATAAAAAGACTTATTAAAATATTATTAGTAATTAAGTTAGCCTTATTATCTATTATTTCTAATCTAAGTTATTTATTTTAAACTAAAGTTAAAATCTTTAAAGCTTTAAAGTTTAGTAATATTATTCTAAAAAAGATATAAATAAATTAATAAAAAAAGAAGTAAAAAAAAGCTTTCTTAAAAAAAGCTAAAATAAAAAGATTATATAAAACTTAAGTAAAGTAAATAATTTATTAATAAAAAGAGTAATAAAAGAATTTTTATAATATAGATCTAAAAAGATAATAAAAAGTAAAGAGAGAGATAAAAAAAGAAAAAGATATTCTTATTATTATTTCTATCTTTATCTTTTTTTTTTATCTAAAAGGTATATTTATATTTATTATCCCTCTTCTTTTTTATTATCTTAATAATAAGGTTATTTTATATTTTAAGTTTTTTTTTTTTCTTTTTATAAAAGAAGTTTAGCTATTATTAATAGTATTTTTAATAGTTTTATCTTATAATACTTCTCTTTTATAAGTTAAACTTAAGATTTAATAAAGTTTATAATAAAATTATAATATTAATTATAAACCTTAAAAGAAATACTTTACTCTAATTATTTATTTACTACTTAAAAATATAGAAGAAGAGTAATAAAAAAGATATATATATCTTCCTTTCTATAGAGTTAGTATAAAATTATTCTTAAAAAAGAGAAATATTTTTAGTTAAGCTTAAAAAATATTCCCCTCTTTTTTTTTTAAAAAATTAGTATAATTATAATATTTTTCCTTTTTAGCTTTTTATATTTTTATACTTATAATAGCTTATAATTTAAAAAAGTTAGATCTTAATATTTCTATATATAAGTATAACTTAAATCCTAAGTTTTTAAGTTTTTTAGTATTTCTTCTTACTAATTAATATATTATTAGAAACTTTTTAATAAGTTTAAGTAAAGAGAAGTTTTTTAGAATAAATTAATTACTTTTATCTTTTTTAAAGTTTATAAAAAAAGTAAAATAAATCTTATTATTTTTATAATTTTAACTTTAGAAATAAAAGTAAAATAAGTCTACTTTATCTTAATTACTTTTAAATTATTATTATAATAGCTTATAATAAAGTAATATATAATAATTTTAAATAAATAAATAATAAGTTAATAAGGGGGATTAACTAAACTTATATAGAACTTTATTTACTCTCTTCTATTTAACTAGATATTTTTCTCTTTAAAGTCTTTTAAACTCCTATAAATTTAGTTAATCTTTAATTTTAAGTATTTAAGCTATTACTTTTTATTTTAAAAAAATAGAAGTTAAAAAGGTATTAGCTAAATTTTCTTCTAATATAGTAATACTTAAATTACCTCTTCTTTTAAGTTTTTTTTATTTTAACTTAATAAAGTAATATAGAGTAATTATAAAAAAAACCCTCTATAGTAGTTTAGCTTATCTCTCTATATTAGTTACTAATTTTATAATAAAATAAAAGAAAAAACTTATTAATTATACTAAATACTCTATTTTAAGTAAAAATCCTTTAAAAATACCTAAATATTTATATATTAATTTTCTAAATAACTATAAGAGATATAAAAATAAATATATAAATATAAACCTAACTAATTTATACTTTATTTATATTTTTTACTCTTTTTATATTTTAAGTTATATAATCTTTTAAGAGAAAATAAGCTATTAAAAAGAAGTTTAATAGTATTATTTTTATAATATTCTTCCCTATTTTTATTTTAAATAATTAAAGAGGTATAATAAGGATTAAAAAAAAGGATAAAAATAAAGCTAACTAAAACTAGAGAAACCTAAAAATACTTATTCTTATTTAATTTTTAAAAAATAAAGATTAATAAATTTTTTTTATAAACTAAACTAAAAAAACCTAAAAGCTTCTCTAAAGGGGAGGTTACTAAAGTTATTAAAGAAAAATAGGAATTTATATAAAAATAAGTATATTTCTTATTTATTTACTTAGTCTTTTTTATTATAAATTAACTAAGCTTCTATTTATTTATATAAGCTATTTCCTCTTATAATAACACCTAATACTTATAAAAATGCCTATTTTCTTTTTTACCTTCTAAGCTAAAACTACTAAGAATTCTAAAAATTCTAAGAACTCTACCCCCTTTTAGTATTACTAACTTAATTAGTTATTTTATCTTTATACTATTTAACTAATAAAAAATCTATTTTTATTATAAGAGATTAAGATAATATTTACTAAAGAATAAAAGAAAAGATTTATTATATAACTTTATATATCTATTTAGTATATAGTTTATATAGCTTTAAGTAATATATAAGTATATTAAAAAGCTTAATATAGTTTTTTAGAGTAAATACTTTAGTAGTTAATAAGATTAATAAATTTTTTAATAGTTTAGTTTATTTATAATATTAAATAAAAGTTTATTACTATATAGATTATACTTTATTATTTATAGTTTACTATTAGTTAGTATATATCTATAGTTTATTATATTAGATATATTAAAAAAAATATTAAGTAATAATAATAATATAATAATACTTAGAATATTAAATTTATAATTATTAATAATTATAATAATATTATTATTTAAAAACTAAAAAATTTATAAACTAATAAGTATTATTAACTATATTAAATAAATTATTTAATAATATAAATTATAATATAATATTATTAGTAAAATATAGATATATAAAAAGTATTACTAAAATTAATAAAAAATAGAAATATAGTATTATATAAAGCTTCTTAAACTACTATAATATTATAGTAATTTCTTTCTTAAAGAGATATAAGATTTCTTATTTAAAACTTTTAAGATTTAGATTAGTTATTTTATAATTAGTTAATAATTAAATTTAACTAGCTAAATAAATAAGAAATTTAAGATTATTACTACTTAATAAAATAATAATTTATAATATAAATATTTATACTATATATAATAATATTACTTTAATTAGTTAATATTTATTAATAAATTTAGTATTAATAAAAATATTAAAATATAGAGGACTAAATAAATACTAAAAAAGCTTATTATATTTTAAACTATAAAGATTAATTAGTTTTAAAACTTTTATATATAAATCTTATTAGTTTTTATATTAAATAATATTTTATATTTAACTATATACTATAATATAACTAATAATAATAAGTTTTTTTATTAGTTATAAAAGTATTTTATTTTAAAATATAAGTATTTTCTAAAACTAAACTTTATTATTATTATAAATAACTTCTCTTACTATTATATACTTTAAATTAAGATATTATATTAAATATTAAATATTTATTTTAAGTTTCTATTTCTATATTTATTAAACTTTAATTTTATTAAAAAATACTTTAGTAATTTAAAATAATATATTAAAAAGATATATTTATAATAGAATAATAATAAGAATAATATTTAGGATTTTATAGAATATCTATATAACTATATTATAGAAATTAAGTATTATTTATTTTAGATTAAAAACTATTTCTATTATTTATTTATTAACTTTAATAGGATAAAGTATATATTTAATAATATTAAACTATAAAAAAGAGGATAAACTATAAATATTAAATATTAATAAGTAATTTAAATTTTTATTATATATTTATATATAATAAATTTTAATTATATTATTATATAATAGTTAATTATTAAATCTATAATTATAGCTAATAAGAATACTAAAAAGTTAGTTATAAGTATATTAGAATATAAAAATATATTATTATTTATTATTTTTATTAGTAGCTATATATATATATTAATTTTACTTATATAATAGCTAAAATATATTATTAATACTTATAATAATAATTTATAATAATAATATATTATTATAATTAGAGATTTTAACTATAATTAGAGACTTTAACTACCTCTAATTAGTATTAAAATAAACTAAAGTATATTATTTATAGATCTAAAATAATAATAATTTTATTACTTTTATATATATAGAATAATAATATTAAATTTATAGCTATAAATAAACTTTTCTATAGTTAAATATATTATATAAAAAAATTATATATATAGTTAAACTTTATATTACTCTTATTATATTACTTTTTTTTATTATTCTTTTCTAAATAATATATCTCTATTAATAATATATTACTTAAGATTTTAATCTAATTATCTTTATTACTTTATTTAACTTTATTTTATTTAATTAATAACTATATAAGTAATATTTATAATACTAATAGTAATAATAATAAAATAAAACTAAAAAGTTTTAAAATACCTATAAAGTTAGCTATATTTAATAATAAATAGCTCTATATATACTTATTATATTAATTAATTTTAATTAATATACTATAAATCTCTTATTTAATAGATTAATATAGTATTAAAATATTAATATATTAAGATAACTTTAATTTATTTAAAACTAATATTATAAAGTTTTTAATTAATATTATTATTATCCCTCTTAGTAATTTAATATATATTTTTATATAAATATCTCTTTTTAACTTTTAATAATTTAAATAAAATTTAAAATAAGATATTATATTAGAGAAAGTATTAAACTACTTTCTATAGTAAATATTATTATTTATAAAAGATTTAATTAAGTTCTTAATATTTTTAGTAAAATATTAAGTAAAACCTTATTTAGTAAACTAAATATCTAATAACTTATAAATTACTTATAAGTTACTATTTATTAATTATAATTTCTATAGTTTCTTTTTAAACTTTTTATTAATATTATATTACTTATTATAAATAGATATAAACTACTTAATAAAGCTAATTACTTAATTTAAAGCTTTTTAAGGTAAATCTAATATTATTAATAAAGATAAATAAATTAGAAATATAATATTTAGTTAATAAATATTTAGAATATTTAATAATAGAAGAGTTAATAATAAATATTATAAAATATCTATATATAGCTAATATAATAGTAATAGTATTATTAGTAGTAATAGCTATATATATAGGTTAAGATATTAAAAATAATAATCTAATACTTTTATATTACTATATATATTAATAATAGTATTATTATTAATATTAGTTAAGTTAGATTTTAATTTTAATAATAAAAATATAATATTTTTAGCTTTCTCTTCTATTATTATTATTATCTATTAATTATTATTAATTTTAATAATATTCTTATTTCTCTTATTTTAATATTTTTAATCCTCTATAAACTAATTATAAAAATCTTATTAAGTAGTTCTTTAAGTAGTTCTATATTATTAATATTAGCTTATTTAGTTATAATAACTTTTATTTATTTCTCTATATAATAAGATTTAATTTTATAATATTTTTAGTTTAATATATAATATTAATTAAACTTCTTATTACTTAAACTATTCTTATATTTCTAATACTTTAAGTAAATATATATATAGAGAAATTATTTATATATTCTTTTTTTTTAATATTTAATATTTATAAGATTATTAGTTTTATAATTAATTACTTCTTATATACTAACTAAAATACTTATTTAGTTACTTTTTAAAACGTTTATATATTAGTTATTATACTACTAGAAATTAATATAATACTATATTACTACTTAATAATAAAATAGACTTTATTTCTCTCTTTAGTTTATTTAAAAAAAAATAATATTAATTTATAAAATATTTAGTTAAATAACCTTTTTAGTAAATAGATAGATCTAAATAAAAATTAATATTAGTTTAGATATATTAATAAACTTCTTCTAAGTAATAATAATAATAATATTAACTTTTTTTATAATATATAAATAAACTACTTCTATTTTAAATTAAATATTACTATTTACTTTTTAATCTCTACTATTTATATTTAATATAAGAATAATACTAAATTTATTATATATAATATTTTTAATAATTAAATTAAAAATAAATAAACTATTACTTTTAAGTATTAAATTATAAATAACTTAGATTTATAGTAAAATTAATTCTTTATTACTTATATTATTCTCTTTTTTAAATATATTATAAAATAATATAAATATATTATTAGTATTATAATAAAAAACTATAAATATATTATTTATAAATTAAGTAATTTAATAAGAGGTTAAGTTAACTAAAGTTAAATTTAATTAAAATAATAATATTAATAAAAATAGAATATTTTAAAGTTAAATTATATATAATAAATCTTTCTTTTATTTTCTCTATATTATTATTACTTTTTAATAAGAAGATATTTTTAAAACTTTTTATAATAATAGAAAAACTATAAATATATATTTTTTTTATAATATAAATTTAGTTATTACTAAATTATTAGTTTTAAGTTTAGTTTTAGTAATAATAACCTTTTTAATAGTTTCTTTAGTAATTTATTCTATAGTAATAACTTAATAAACTTTCTTAATAAGTATAATAATTTTAATTAATAATAAAGTAAAATATTAAAGAGGATCTCTAATAGTATTTTATATTAGTTATTATATATATTATTATTTCTATATATTATTAGTAATAAGTAATAAATAATACTTAAAAAGGTTATTATCTATTTATTAAACTATATAATAATATTTAAGAAATATTATAATATTTTTAAATAATAAGATTTAATAGAAATAGATTAATTAAAGCTATTAAAATAAGTTAATTATTATATTATAAATATTTATATAGTATTAAGTAAATTTTTATATATATATAGGGACTATATATATGTAATTTCAGTAAAAAGGGGGGGTGGACGCTATTAATATAATAGAGTATAAGTAACTATTGACCGTAATAGGAAACATTGCAGATCAATTTATGGGGCCTTGATGAAATACTTGTGCACGCATGGTTGCTGCTCACAATGAAGCGTCATACTATTTCAAACGCAACTGTGGCTATGATGAGGTACAGAATTATTTGTTTCAGCAAGGTGCAAAATAGCAATTAAATGGAAAAAGAGGAAAAGCCAGCCTCCCACCCTTCAGAGAATCGCAGCAAAAACATGTTCGAGGCTGTGTACGTGGAGTGCGTTTTGACATTGGATGTGGCTGAAGCAAATGTAACCATATTGCGTCATGTTAGGCAGCAACAACGCCCCCTCTCCGACCACCTATGTGTACGAATATGTAGGTTGGGCCATGTATTTGTGTAATGCCCACCTTGGAAACATCTATGCCATGCATGACTTCACATCGCGAAATGAGCTAGTCTATCCATCTTCAAGTGATTCCATACCCAAGATGGAAAAGGCGGCACAGGTTGAAGCGGCTGGTGAGCGATTCTGAGTTCCATCTCCGGGAAAATGACTGATTTTATTAAGACCATGCTGCATCGCTTGCCGTACCATTTTCCAAGACCAACAGCTTGCGATCTTCAACCTACCTGAACTTTCCACACATGATCCGATACAACGATCAGGACTTGGATCCACGAGTGCATACTTCGACCTACCTTGAAGCTGATCTGCAACCGGCCAAGCTGGATAAAGTCTTTGAATACCTGTGGCTTGTCGGCCTACCCCGCCCGGCTCGGCCGCTTCACCGACAAGCTCGACTAATGCGGTCTATCTATATCACCGAATCTCCAGATGAGCATCTCGTATGACATGACAATTCCATCTTCGTCAAACCGCTTCCAGAATATCTTCTTGACTATGATTTCTGGCAAAAAGAGTTGTGTGTTAGCCCTAGCTTGCACGAGAGCGCATGTGGTATGCTCCTATCGTACTCTTGGTTAATATCCTACCAAAGTGATCTGAAGCTGGCGGCCAACCTTGGATTGATACCGAATGATGTCACATATAAAAGCTGGACTTCATTAATGATTGAAGTAAACGAGGTCATCGGAACTCCACCACCTCCGAAGGTGAACCGGCGGTACCGTTATGGAGAATTACGGCTCTCAAGGCTCAACACGCTCTATCGCATTGGAGCTAGTGGATTTTCGATTGAGAAGCTGGTCAGGGGCTTTTTGTCAGGATCCACGAGGTATACTAAGTTCTTTGATAGGAACTTCCGATGGATCGCAACTGTCTTTTTATATATCACCGTCGTATTATCAGCGATGCAAGTCGCTCTAGCTACGGAAAGGTTTGGAGGAAGTCTTGTATTCCAGAAGTTTTCTTACGGGGTTGCTATGTTGTCGATTGTGCTGGTTCTATTGGCGACTTTGGTCATACTTCTCGTATGGTGGACCCTTTTTTGGTTTCATCTTCTGTCCACTATCCAGCTTCACAGAAGGAAAACTGCTTTGCAGACACGCCCTCAACACTTTTGAATAAATTGGATATCGCATCAAGGACTTCAAGAGGCTTCAACACGTTCTTCCCACAGCTTGGTGTTGACGTTATTTAATCGTATTACTTTCGGGTTGGAATTGTCGTCTAAGCTACTGTGACGTTTAGCTGATAGATAATACTACCGTCCATGCTCTATAACAAGTGATTCCTTCCACTTCATGCGCCCGGGAGATCTGGCACTCTTACAAGCCACAGGCATTCGAGCCCCAACGAGTTCATGCTACCTGCTGCCAACTAGTGTCACGCCTCTGTTACGTGTTATTTGACAGAGTGTATTGTGGGTTATTCACAGAGCAAATTCTAGAATATACATGTTGATGAGCTATGAGAGATGGTGTCCGAGGGGAACAGCCGTTTATTGCAGGCCACAAGGCTAAAGATGGTAGGGATGAATGATGTCGCATGGAGGGCATGCTCTTGGTGCTCATTTCTGCTTACGTTCACATCTTCTAAAGTCAACTTCGGTTGCAAGTTTGTTCGTTGGATGGCGCCGACGTTTGAGGCCGGTGAATCCCATGTGGGGGGGCGGGAGCTAGCGGCTGAAGGTTGGAGGCCGAAAATCTCGGTACCACTGTCCCAGCTATGTGCGCAGCAGATTCTCGTCGGGTGATAAAGTTGTTGTTCTGTCCGATGAATGTTTAAAGACCCGAGAACTCTTTGTCAGTAGACTAGAGGACGACCGCGGCCATAAAACCCTCTCTCCGGTCAGCCCTTATTTCACAGTACTAATCCCTGGAAGAGGCATCGAACAAGCTGCCGGCCGCTGCATTGTCAGACGACCCGCATCAGAACTCAACGTCAGCAGGCTGACTGTTTCACTGCATGACCGCCTTGTGTCCCTTTTCAGTCTTCGACGTTATATAAGAGGCTTCTGATAAACTCTGCCTATCGGGCCCATCCGCACCGTCTCTCGTATAATATTAAGTGTGCGATGTTCGGGCCAACTCCGTCCGCGGAAGCCTAGCCCGCGCCCGCAAATCGCGTCTGCCGCCGGAGACTCATCATGAAAGAAGGCGCAGCCGTTTGACGCATCATCGTCTACAACGCGTCTGGCACCATCCATATATAACCTCATCGACAAGACGCCTCGTACTTCGGCGCCAAGGCGGCTTCACTCGAACGGAGTTTTCGCTAAATCCCGATCACAGACCGCTGGGCGAAGGATTCCAGGGCGCTGCACCCCCTGCTCTACTGCTTATGGCAGGAATCTGCGCTGGCGGGATTAGCGTGATTTTCGCCTGCACAGCCCTGTGAGCAGGGATCGGGGTTTTGCCCAGCCTCTGAAAACTCCGGTCGAACGTCAGCGTGGTGGCAGTAAAAAGGGTGATACGAAGTACTCTTACCTCAGCCTATGAAGCTCAAGTGTTTCTTACATTCGAAGCTCGGTGTCTTTGCGGTAGGTAGGCTTCTTTATTAGACGTCTCAATCTCACTTCCTTTCGCCACAAGCTTCACGCGTGGATCAACGGGGAATCGAAGCCAGACGGGAATTTGAGAGGCTTCCGTTTCATAGCGCCCGTTCTTCATTAGAGGCCTGAAGTGTTTCTCCTCCAAAGACTCCAAAGAAGGACCAGATGTCGGCGGCTTCATCTCCAGAGCGATCGACGGGGTCTACTCCGGATCGCCCCCGGGTGCCGTCGGTAGCCAGATGGGGCGCCGCTTGCGCTCCGTGTGCGACGGCGAAAGCAAAGTGTCTCCGATCGAACAGTAAGCCTGGGTCGAAGTGTGATAGGTATGTTCGAAGTTCCAACTCATGCTAGCATCTCGAACGGCCACTTCGCTGCGAAGGGAACGGACATTTGCCGAGAATCCCTGGTCCGGAGTCACTTGCCGCACCAAGCCGGAAGCCCCTTGTGAAGCCACAATAGGAGAAGATGCCAGTTTGGGACAGCGATCCATTTATGATAGGATGGCCTTGAGGCCCTCTGGTCACTCCATGGCACAGTTCACTGACATGTTGGTGCCAATTGGCGCCAGAGTAGGTGCGATAGGCTGTACAAAAACTGTACAGAGCAGGTACACAAGCCACGGAAGAAGAGGCAGAGCAAGCCCTCGTAAGTCGAACCCTTGACGCATCTCATTAAGCCTTCGCTCTTTAGAATTCGGGCGTTTCAATCAGTTCTTCGATGTCAGAGTGACCTGCTAAATGGAGTCCATTATATTGCTAACACAGATATGACAGTAAAACAAAGCAGCTTGAAGAGCGCCTGAACCGCCTCGTAACCTCTTTGAGAGTAACAGGCAATGTCTCTGGCCTCCCCAAACACCCCGAAGGAGATCTGCCTAGACGTCCCATCGTGATACCGAACCACGAAACCACACTACCTCCCGGCCATCCGGACTTCTTGACACAATGCCGCTCATCCCCTTGGCAGCCATCCAGCAACATCGACGTCGGCCCTGTTCAGATACCTGAGGTATACAACTGCTTCGTGCCGCCAACATGCATATGCCGCGCTGAACCAGGCGAGGCCCCTGGTCCTCCCGATACAGACGACAACCTGCTTGCCATCTACAGGGGCGAGATGGCGCCTCACTTCCCGTTTGTGATCATACCCACAGGAGTGACAGCTAGCACGCTCAATGCAACACGACCTTTTCTAATGGCGTCTATTCGCATGGTCGCATCTATTCGGAGTCCAAGGTCGATGCGCGGGCAGATGTATCGCCTCCTCACCTATATTGCTGACCACATGGTCCTGAGGTGTGAGAGATCGATGGATCTTCTGCTGGGTCTAGTTGTCATCCTTGGATGGTTCCACCACCATTGTATTGCGCATGCTCAGTTTGACATGCTCGTCTCACAGGCAGCTTGTCTTCTTGGAGAGTTGGGTTTGAAGCGTGGCCCTAGCCTGACAGAGCGGACGAGACTTATCGTCATGCGGCCTTGCGGGCTGAAGCAGCGAACGAATGAAGAGAGGAGACTGCTGTTGGCGGTTTGGTACCTCAGCTCATCGTAAGTCTCTGAATTTTCACTTGCTAGTCAGGATTATTAACCATTTGCAGTGTCTCCTTGGACGTCCAGCAAATCGACCCCATGAGGTTCTCGGCATACATGGAGCAATGCTTGCGCGAACTTGACGAGGCCATGGAGTTCGAGTCAGACATTCACGTCATCTATATCGTCAGAGTTCAGCGCTTAGCAGAGAGAATATCCCAGATTCGGGCAAACGAAGACTGGGATGGGGGCTTGGGACTTCCAAAGGCCCCGATCTCAGCTTATGCATCCAGCTTCCAGGCCGAGCTGGACAAGCTTGTAGACAATATGCCTCGGATTCTGGAAGATAAATGCAAGTGTTTTAAGCAACTACATGCAGACTGTTACGCTAACCAACGTCAGATTTCCTAAAAGTCCAAATGGCCACTGCACGGCTTCGGCTGTACGAGCCACCAAAGATCGACGCCGAACTCCTTGCCTCCCTCTCAAATTCCCTCAGGTCCCTCACTTTAGGTCACAACTCAGCTCTGGATATCTTTTATCAGGCGAACGCTGCACTAAAAGCTTGGTTCGATGCATGGCTCGCGATTCCCATCTCTGCTTTTTACCCCTGCCCCCTCCCAATGGCGTTGCAGCTGATCTACGCCGTGGTGATGATTAGTCGCTGGGCGTGGCTCGCCGCCAGTAACAGCGAACCTTCAAAGCTTGCAACTGTTGCCGACCCGTCGAGTGATAATCCTAACGCAGCCCTGGCGGCGATGGAGGCAGCCATCAATCCCAACACTCCTGTCTCAATCTCTACGCCTTCGACATCATCTAAGTCGCCCTCACGAGATCCGTCTACGCCCGAGAAAAGCCTGCCTCACGTCCTCGCTGAGCTGAGGGCTCAGCTCTCAAGACAGCCCGCGCTCTTGATCGACGTAGCGGATATCCTCAACAAAGTGGCTACCCAACTAGAGGAGGTCGATGCAACCATGGCGGCGGTGTCTGCTGACTCTGGGCCATGGAGGGGTAACATTTACACTCTGGGTGCGACAAAGGTCAGGATTGCACAGATCAGACAGAGGAGGTGGGCCGAAATGGTGTCCAAAGGCGAGGAGGTGGAGGATGAAGATGACGAGGATGGCGAACAGGATGGAATGGGCGAAGTTGAGATGCAGGGGAATATACCGGCGAACTTTTCGACCATGGGAAATTGGGGATTTGATATGACTTGGGGACCTGATGTCTATGATATCGTCGACCCATCACTGTTCATGGATGGGATGGGCGGGGCGGTAGGAGACTGGGCAGGTGTTGGGTTTACAGGCATGGCATCGGCGGAGCAGCTGGGTGGGACGCATATTCCAGGGCAGAGATATGTGTGATACAGGTGAGAGACCTAAGTCCATTAAAAGACATAGATAGAACGCGGAGGATGTCGTGTTTGCGGTCGTCACCAAAACAAAAAGTAATATTATGCGGAGTCGTTCCCAAGAATTCCAGCCAACGCCTTTCGCAATTATGATACATCGAGACAGCCAAAGCAAACTCCAACCGGCCAACATCGCGTTCCTTCGTCATCTTCACTAATCATTACCCATGGAACGTCAAATCGTACAAAGCATATGCTCACCAACTCCCGTATCCCTCAGAGCCAACAGAGATTCTCCTCGAATCAAACGAGTTGTCATCTTCTAGACCTCGTTGCCACGACACGAAATCGTGGTAGCCGTGTTCGCTCGGGTACCCCTTAGGAAGATACTTCTCCGGGGGCCCACCAAACACCGTACCAACCGCTGTCTTCACAATCTGATCGACCGCATCAAACGCAAAAGCAACGCTCTCCCTCGCCAAGTCTCTGATCTGGTCGCCCCTGCTCCACCGCTTCTTGCGCTCATCCATCGTCATCTTCTGCCACCTGACCATATCGTCGTTGATCTCGATGTACATACGCTCCCACATGCCCACCTGCTCCTCGGGCAGCACGAGCTGGCGGTCGCCGTGCCGCAGCCGCCACGTCCACGTGTTCTTAGGCGCGTCGAGCGTCTTGAGATCCGACTCTAGCGGCTGCTCCGCCTTGATGAACTTCTCCTCGGCGGAGTACTCGTGGTGATCGCGCGGGTACTGCTCGTACACGGCGGTGACGGAGCCGGTGGTGGTCTTGTACTGGTCGATGACGTTCGGGTCGCGGCCCGGGCGGATGTTCTCCTCCTTGGGCGGGCTCTTCTCGAACATGAGCTGCCAGCCGCGGCCGGAGAGGGCTTTGCATTGCCACTCGCCCGAGTCGTCGACGCCGAGGCCGTGGTAGAGGTAGCGCACGCGGACGGAGGGGTGGATGAGCTCGACTGTGTTGGTCAGGGCCTTGTCGCGGAGCTCGTCTCTGTATAAGCCGGGCTTGCGTGTGGAGCTCTCTGTCCATTGGTTTGTGACGGTTCGGTAGGGAAGGGTGACTGCGTTCCAGGCTGCATCGGGAAGTGTCGTTACGAGGCTGTCTGGGCTGGTGATCTTGCCGAGGCCCCAGGGGCGGGCATCGCTCGGAGACGGGATGGTGCGGAAGATGCGCTTCATTTCCTGCTTGCTAAACTCGACGCCGATCGACGTGAGTTGATCCGCCATCCCTAAGAGACTTATTAGCTTATAACTCAACTACGGCGTACCTTTGGATTTGACGAACATGCTAGTGCTATCTTTGAAATTTGCTGTGACTCAGAGCCTCCGCCGACGTTACTATGACATCCTGGGAACCAGACTTGCCGCAGCTGAGTGTTGTGATTCTTCGGGCTCAAGTTCCATAGACTTGGTGCGAAGGCTGTTCTCGACTCGTCCAAAGCAAGGGCCTGGAAGGCGTGATCTACGTTAGGATGGACATCAAGACTGGCAAATCGAAGCTGCTGCAAATGTTAGAACACGCCCTTTTCACAATGTACCCCTCCTGAAATGAATGATGTCATACCTCTGAGGCACTGCCTTCCCAGAAAGACCACGGCATCTTTGGGATACCGAAACTTCCAACGGTGTCGAAAACGCCTGTCGCAATCGACTGTGTTAGCCGGACATCTGATATCATAGAAACAGAGAGACTTACCAACTGCCTTCACTCTTCCTTCAACAGCTTCGAACGTTGTTTGGGCCTGCATGCTACTCCTCCTTGTAAGGCACATTTGATACTATTTATGTTAGTGAAGAATCCCTTTTTGAAAGAGAAGTGGCTTCTCACCTCTGACAGCTGACCGCGATACGCTTTTGCCATCTTCCTGAACCTCATCTGGCCATTGTCCTTCTTCATCTGCGTCATCCTCTTGAACAACTCCGCCTTCTCCCTCTCAAGCCGCTTCCTTAACGCTTCGGGGTTCAGCCTCCTCTCATAGGTTGCATACAACTTGGCGAACTCCTCCCCGAGCTGTTTCTTCCGTTCATCGGATTCATAACCCCGGCCGTCGAGTTTCCTCTCAATCCTCTCCATCTTATCCATGAACTCCTTCTTCACTCTTTTCCCCAGCTGCTCGACAGTGAAGGCACGGAGATGCTTGCTCGGGTCGTACAGGAACTCGCTGGTCCATTCGTTGAACGACTGGTAATCCTGGTAGATGTCTGCGAGATGCCGCAGGCCAGTTCGGTTGAGGAAGCCCAGGGAGCAGACCATGGAGGAGATGGAGCGGGCTGTGAATGCGCCCCGCGAGAAGCCTAGGATGATGATCTCGTCGCCGGGGTTGTAGTTGTCGCAGATGAAGCGGTAGCAATCGACAATGTCCTATCGGCAAACACGGGTTAATCATATGGACTGGAGAGATCATGAAACGGCTGTTTACTTGTCGAACGCCCAGACCGAGAAGACCTTCGAGGACGCTCGTTGTCTTTGACTCGTCGGTCCCGGGGCCGCGGTGGTAGTACACGACCTGCGGCATGCCGGTACAGCATTTGTGTGCTACAGCCGCAGACAATCGACTGATGTTCGTCGGTATGGCATTGCTGCCAATGTTCCTGGTTCGCTTTCGTCAGTCGCTGGTTGAGATGGAGCACGTTCCGGGTAGCATACGAGCTGTTCCACGCTCCATCGCAGCAGATAACAAGTCGCTTCCTATCAGGAAAGTTCTCTTCGTCGGACACCGCAGCATGGTGTGCGCAATCGATAAAGTTCTCCATCGTCGGGCTATCCATGTCGGCAGGTTCCTCTCTAACCAGGCGGTGGTCTCTCTGACTTCGGGAGAGGGGCTTTCAGGAAAGATTCCTTCCTGCGGCGAACGATGGGCGCGACATGGTGTTTATGTTTACCATGCCAGATTAAAAAAACATACGCTTATCAGCAGTAGCTGTCTCAAAACAGATAAACAGAGAAGCTTGCATGTGAAAGTCGGCGCACGAGCTCCGCCAGATCGGCGCGCCACTATCAAGGGGTTAAGCCACGTAGGGCTGGCTAAGGACGGTTTGTTATTCACTGAAGAATGCGAGTTGGAATTGGATGTTAATGCATCGTCGAGATTGTGCGTGTTGTGTGTAATTTGAGGGAGCTGGTGGCTTCGCCGCACAGTCCGTGTTTTTGAGCCTCGAGGCCGGATCCGGTCTAAGGCGGTGGATGTGGTATCGGCGGACTCATCGGACACGCTGTTCGAGAAGTTTGGATTTGGGGCTCGTGCATGTTCTAATTCTGTTCATTTTGTGGCTACGCGGAGCGCATGTGATGAAGGACCTAAGCCCAAAGAACTGCAAGTCTGAGCCACTTGGAATCTGAGGTCATCTATCTTGGGCGCGGTCGTTGAGACATTGTCTCGATCGCGGCTAAGCGCAGACTTGTGGCACCCGGAATGGTATATTCTTCGAGCGAAAGCTGCCGAAGCGGAAGGTAATCTACGAGCGATTCGACGGAGGGAATAGTAGAATGGTGAGATAGCTTGGGTGAAAGAAGACTAACTTAACATGGGTGTAGAGCGATGCGTAGTAGAAGCGGGAACGCCGCCTCCTCTTCTCTAAATCGTGACTTGGAAGACTGCTTATGCAATTGTCTTACCATCATTTCTCCTCACCTCATTTGAGAACCAACCGAAAAAAAGCAAACATCGATATCAACCACCCAAACCATTGGTTCGCAGGTGTTTGGGCGAAGCAGTCGATCCAGGGTTCACGATGAGCGGTCAACCAACACCCCGGCCAGATCGTCCGGCCTCGGTGATTCCCCGGCGCTTGCAGGGACCTCTTTGGTCACACATGCATCCCTCCAACAAAACAATCCGAATCTCGCAGCACACTACCGCCTTTGATTCGCGAGATCTTACACGCAAAGATCCACCGACGACACTACCAACATGCGGGACTACGGCACGGGGACAGGGTGGTTGGGGCGGCACGAAGTGCGGGTGTGAGGAGAAGCTTAGAAGCTTCCCCGCGTATGCGGGGTTTGGAGGAACTCGGCCGGTGAAAAAGGGCGGCGGTCCAGTCGTCGCTTGTAGTTTTGCGAAGGTTTTTCTCGTGAAGTGAGTTTGCCGGTGGGCGGAACAGATTCTTCCTGTGGCTTGAAAGTCAATTTTCACGCGGCGATTTGTTGAGGGGAGTGCCCTGTTGCGAAGACTTGCTAAGGCCAACTACATCACCATCATCAGCTATATCGACGACAAGATGGCGACGACGGGTGAGAAGGGCATAGGCCCTCGCGACATCGAGTCGCCGACGATGAAAGAGGTACAACATCACAAACTTCATTCACGATGGAAAGTGTCGCGCTGACGTGACGATGATAGGACATCGCCCCCTCATCCCCCGTCTCCTCCTCCCGCGAAGCAGAAAGAGCCCTGCTCTGGAAGCAAGACAAGCGCATCATCCCAATATGCGCCGGCATTTACTTCCTCTGCTTCCTCGACCGCTCCAATATCGGCAACGCCAAGATTCTCAACTCCTCGTCAGGGCACGACATGCAAACCGAGACGCACATGTCCAACAGGGACTTCACCATCGCGCTGATGATATTCCTCATCGCCTACGCCCTCTTCGAGGTCCCATCCAACATGCTGCTCAAGAAACTGCGCCCCTCCCGCTGGCTGGCGTTCCTCATGTTCTCCTGGGGCGCCGTCACCATCGGCCTCGGCGGCGTTAAGACCGGCCCGGCCGTCACAGGCGTGCGCTTCTTACTGGGCGTCTTCGAGGCCGGCCTCTTCCCGGGCCTGGTTTACTACCTCACGTTCTGGTACAAGCACGACGAGCGCAGCGTGCGAGTCGCCATGATCCTGGCCAGCGCGACGCTGGCGGGTGCCTTTGGCGGCGCGATCGCGTACGGCATCGGGCACATGAATCAGGTGAACGGCATGTCGGGCTGGCGGTGGCTCTTCATCCTCGAAGGCATCCCGTCGTGCCTGTCCGCCTTCTTCGTGTGGTTCTTCCTGCCAGACTACCCTGAGAGCGCAGGCTGGCTCTCCGAGCGCGAGAAAGATCTGGCGATTGAGCGGTTGTACCATGAAGGCAGCAAGAGCAGCCACAGTACCATGTCGTGGGAGGATGCGAAGGCGACGCTGACGGATTGGCGCCTCTATGGGCACTATGTGGTCTACTTCGCCATCTCGATCCCGTTCTCGTCGCTGTCGCTGTTCACGCCGTCAATCACCTCGGGGTTGGGATTCGTGGATCTGCAGGCGCAATTGATGACGGTCCCGCCGTATGCCGCAGCTTATGGTAACCTTCACATCAATCTCACAAATGGCCTCAAAAAGGTGCTGACATGTCGCAGTTGTCCAGATCCTCGTCGCATACTCCGCGGACCACTTCAACGCCCGCGGCGTGCACTCCGCAGCCCTTGCGCTGATCGGCGCGATCGGCTTCGTCGTCTCAGCCGTCCTACCCCCGGACGCATACCACGCGCGCTACGGCTGCCTCATCGTCGGCGCCTCGGGGGCCTTCGCATGCATCCCGCCGCTGCTGGGCTGGCTCACGTCCAACATCTTCAGCACGGCGTCGACGGGGCTCGCGATCGCGCTCAACGTCAGCTTCGGGGCCGGGCTCGGGCAGATCCCGGGCGTGTGGGTGTACAAGGCGGAGGAGAAGGCGATCGGGTACCCGACCGGGCACTGGTCCAACGCGGCGCTGCTGTTTGTCGTTGTCGTCGGGTGTGCGGCGCTGCGGGTGTACTATGGACTGGCGAACAGGAAGCTGGCGAGAGAGGCGGAGAGGAATGGGACTCAGCCCAGGTTGTTCAAGTACTGAGACGGCGGCGGGCTTGTAACAGCATGATGAGCTCAGATGATGCTGTTTTGAGGTTGTATGAGACAATTGAGTTTTCGAGGTTTCAGATGAAAGCATAGGTGTCAATGTGTCTAGTTGCTGTCCCACTCTGAGCGATGTTGATTAAAAATAATTCCACCATTCACGCGACGTCGTAAGAAGACGTCGTATTTTGCTCGCTTGATTCAGCACTACAAACCACATGTGGTTCCCCCGCTGCCGCATCTTGATGTCCCAGGGGCCCAATCTTCCCCATCCCCGCATAGAAGCGGGTTCATGATCAACCGGCGTTGTGGCAGAGTGGTCTAATGCGCAAGACTAGAAATCTTGTTCCTTCGGGAGCGTCTGTTCGAATCAGGCCAACGTCGAATCCATCTTTTTGACCACTGTCACTAATTGCTCAGTGGTTCAGCCACGGCGCACCACCACCTTGCCTTTTGGTGGTTAGCCTGCAATTGAATCTGGGGGGTCGCGTGGTCGGCCATCCAGCCCATTCGGAGGCACACATCCGTGATTGGATTCGTATTTGGGATGAACGGCAATCAACGGCACTGCACAGAAAACCTACCGGCCACCAGCTACGGCCGCTAAGCAGCCATTTCACTCTCGCTCTCTCTTCCGAGTCGTTCTTCCCCGCCAGAAGCTCCGACGTCCCTGGATTATTTCCCCCCCTTTTATCGACGAGCTATGCGACCCAAAACTCGTTAAAGTGCAGGCTAGCAAGGGTGGCGGCACCAAAAGCGAGGGAACTCAAATTTGCCAAGAAGCGACCGAGACAGCGGGATGGAGCCAGCTAAAGGCCCAAATATAGTGGGATGGCCGGTTAAGGGATGACCCTTGCATTTCGTCTTCAGACTCGACACCGTCGCCTGAAGGTTTTCGGTTCCTTTCGAAACGTTGGAATGATGACTTGTTCTGTCGAGTGAATAAGCGACAAGACACTCTTCGGTCGGTGAGCTGGTCTTCTGTTGCTTGTTTTGTGACGAGAATTTCACAAACTGGACCAACAACGACGAAAGTGGCTTGTAAGACCAGGAGGAGAAGCGTTTGGAATTTGGGCTCAGTGAAGGGGGCTGGCAGTCAATAACCCTCTAGCAAAATCAATCACGATGCCAGCATTCCTCAGCAGCAACATACAGACCCGGCGTGCGCGGGTGCTGGTCATCACCTTCGTCGCCATCGTCTTTCTGTTCCTGTTCCACAACTCGGGCCTTGGCAGCGATTACCTGCCTGCAGCATACACAGGGCAACAGGCCGCCCCAGGAAGCGCGGCGCAGAACCAACAAGCAAGCCAGAACAAGGATGGGAACCTCCCGGCAGCAGCACACGGCGAGCCGGACGCAGCCGGCAACAAGCTCAAAGAAGACGCGGAGGGCGAGGACTCGTACCGCAACAAGGACGGCGAGCTAGCCAAGCAACCCCCCGACGCCGGCCGCAAGCCCGCAGATGCATCTGCAGCGGCGAACGCACCCACGCCGTCCTCCGGCAGAACGCCGCCAGTCGCTCCGGCCGTCCCGCCCCCGGTATCGACGGAGCCGTGCCCGTCGTATGAGAGCTGGATGCGCACCCGGCCTGGACCGCTGTCCGAGGGCAAGCGCCAGTTCCCCCTCAATCGGCCCCGGCCGGAGTGCCGCACCTTCACGTCCCCGGCCATGGAGGCACTCATCACGCGCATGAAGGGCGTGATCAAGGACCCGGACCTGTACCGCCTGTTTGAGAACGCGTACCCGATGACGCTGGACAGCATGGTCAAGTGGCGCGGCTTCGCGAATGAGACGGACGAGAAGACGGGCGAGACCAAGGTCACTGACATGGAGCTCACGTATGTCATCACCGGCGACATCGACGCGCTGTGGCTGCGCGACTCGGCGTCACAGGTGTACTCGTACCTGCCGCTGCTGGAGGCGTCCACGGACAAGGACTCGCTCGCCAGTCTCTGGCGCGGGCTGATCAACGCGCACTCGCGGTACATCGTCATCTCGCCGTACTGCCACGCCTTCCAGCCGCCGCCCGAGAGCGGCATTCCGCCCACGCACAACGGCGCGTACGTCCACAACCACCCCATGCCCGCCTACGACCCGCAGAAGGTCTTCGACTGCAAGTGGGAGCTCGACTCGCTCGCGAGCTTCCTGCAGCTGTCCTCGGCGTACGCGCAGAAGACGGGCGACTGGGAGTTCTTCGGCAAGTACGTGTGGATGGACGCCGTCGAGGCCGCAGTCACAGCCGCCGGGGCGATGCGGCTGGGTACTTACTCCAAGGAGGGCAAGGTCGAGAAATCAGCGTGGACGTTCACGGGGTGGACGAACCGCGGTAGCGAGACGCTGACGAACGACGGCCTCGGCAACCCGATCAAGGAGAACGGCATGGTGCGCACCGCGTTCCGGCCGTCTGACGACGCGTGCATCTTCCAGTTCCTGGTGCCGGCCAACATGATGTGGGCCAAATACCTCGAGGACGCGTCGGAGATCATGGCGAAGCTGCCCGGCGAGCGGGCGAAGAACCTCACTGCCGCGATGCGCGACCAGGCGTACGGGATCCGGGAAGGCATCGAGAAGGATGCGATTGTGCACCGGCCTGGATTCGGCGACATCTTTGCGTACGAGGTCGACGGCTTCGGCGGGGCGAACCTGATGGATGATGCGAACGTGCCGTCGCTGCTGGCCATGCCGCTGTGGAACTTCACCAAGTCCAGCTACAAGGTTCCCGGCCCGCCGAAGGGCGAGAAGAAGAGGGACTACACCGAGATCTACCGCAACACGCGCAAGTACGTCCTCAGCGATGCCAACTCGTACTTCATGCGGGGCCCGGTCATCTCAGCCGTTGGCGGGCCGCACGTGGGACCAGGCAAGGCGTGGCCGATGGCGGCGGTGATCGCGGCGATGACGGCGTATGATCCGATTTCCGGGGTGAAGGACGTTGAGAAGGAGGTTGAGGAGCAGGTGTCGATGATTCTGGACTCGACCGCGGGAACCGGGGTGTTGCATGAGAGCGTGAACAGCTGGAACGAGAACGACTGGACGAGAGCGTGGTTTGGATGGGCTAATGGAGGGTTTGGGGAGTTGGTCTTGAAGATGGAAGAGCAGGAGAAGAATAAAGCAGGCAAGGGGTTACTAGGGAAGAGTTGGCAGGGCGCGTCGACGGGGAAGACAGCCTCCGGCACCCCTCTAAGGTAGCGTTATCGATATATGTACATGAGATAGATCAGAGAAGAGGTTGGGTTCTAGCGGTTTTATATGTTGAAATAGAAGTCTAAAGTAGTACAAAAGGACCACAATTACCACCACATTGCATGTCCATTGAACACTTGCGGAAAGACAGCCAATCGAAGTGCAGTGTGAATGGCAAAAGAGAACGACCGGGAAAGGGCAAAAATGTCAACAAAAAGAAAACGACGTTGGCCTGATTCGAACAGACGCTCCCGAAGGAACAAGATTTCTAGTCTTGCGCATTAGACCACTCTGCCACAACGCCGATGGATAAGTTCGCTGGAAGTGGAAAATATGTAGCGTGAGCCCCACATCTTTGCTCACAAGTCGCGAGATCTGGCCCCTCCACTTTCCTTCTTCCTCTTTAATATTTCGTTCGTTTCTTAGTATTCTTCTAGGTCTCATCTTGCGTTAACATCTTTTACCCTATAACTGTGAGTAGTTGCTATCTTAAAGGCCTGGGAAGCTGGAATATTGGACATGCATCGAGATGCCATGTTAGTAGATAACATCCTTCGTTATCAGCTGCAGAAACTGATCACACTCTAATTATCATCAGATGCCAACTATGCGCGCTTTGCGAGTGAACGTTTACTCATTCAAAATTAATAATCGTTCAAGTAATAGACTACATTGGTTTGATTTGACACATGTATGAGAAGTTTCAGCCGTACTTCCTATCACGGATTTTAGTCTCTTCTGCAAAGTAGACAACAATTGCTGATATTGCTTATGCGCATTTTTGGACTTCCCTAGATGCCATAATTCTTAGCATGTACTTCATTGCCCTTCATGCTAGTTCGCTGACCCTTATCACAATAGGCGGCCGATCTCCTCGTGCCACCACACATTCCGTTCCTGTTTATACTAGTCACCAAACACAACCCAAACCACCGACAAGCAGACGTAATAGAAACCTCGCTATCCCGGCTTCTCAGCTTGCCAGCTCCAGTGGTAGCTCCAAAGCCGTGAACAAGTTGGCTTCTACACGTTATTAATCTTTGTTCCAATGATCTGCTTCTCTGCTGCCATGCTCGGCCTCGTTTCGCAGAAGTCAGTGAGCACAGTGGATTCTTCACCGAATGGCACGGGCTAGGGCTGCAATTCAATGAGCCATCATACCGTTCGACTGATCTTCGTCCTCTCCTGGCGCAACCCGTCTCGATTTCATTTTTTCCCGTATGGAGTACAAGCCGTATGACCTGTACTTCGTACAAAAAGAGAATTGCGAAATAAATAAAAAGGTAAAGATATAAAATTTGATTATGTCTGGCTTTTTGAACTGGAAAATGACTCGCATGATGGACCTTAATGAACAATAGCTCACAGAGATGTTTCTGCACTGGATCCTGCACCAGCGGAATCATTCCTCCTGAATCCTGAGTACGGTCTTTCATAGCTTGGCACCAACTTCATGGTGTATCTACTCTCAAGGCAAGTGCCCAGTTCGTCAAAATCTCGTAGGCCACTTGTGCAGCTACGAGCGCTGTCTGTTCACCCTGTCCATCGTACTGCGGGCTGACCTCAACGATATCAGCACCCACGATGTCAATTCCTTCTAGTCCCCGCAACAGGCGAATGACTTCCCTGCTAGTGAAGCCGCCCACTTCGGGCGTTCCCGTGCCTGGCGCTAGTCCTGGATCCACGACATCGATGTCGAAGCTGAGATAGACTGGACCGGTACCGACCCGCTCCTTGACCCGTTTGATAATTCCATCGGTACCAATGACATCAACCTCATCTGAACTTATCTGAATAAACCCTTGAGCATCATCATCAACATTATCTTGAGGGCCTGACAGCCTCGTCCGTAGCCCAACATGAGCCGAGCTGGCGTTGGGAATGAGACCCTCCTCCCAAGCCAGAGAAAAGACGTCTCCATGGTTGAAACGACCCTGCTCTGAAAACCAGGGGAAATCGCTCGCACTCTTCGGGGGGATCCATGTGTCCAGATGGGCATCGAAATGCAATACGGTGATGGGCTGTCTGTAAACCTGGCGCAAAGCACGCAGGGCACCCAAAGCAACACTATGATCTCCACCCAGCGTCAAGAGTCGTGGCTTGGACGGTCTTGAGCCTAGCTCTGTCATGGCTTCCGTCATTTGGCGCAGTGCTACGCCGTTGTCGATTGGAACGAGCGGGATATCTCCGCAGTCAATGATCTTCAAGCCAGACTTATACGGATTGATACCGGCCCTTGAGTTCCAGCCTCTAGCGCGAGATTGCCTCGCGGAAGCCACGCGGATAGCTCGGGGCCCAAACCGCGCACCCGTGCGATAGGAGACAGCGGTGTCGAACGGCGCACCGATGATACCGATGTCAAACGCAACATCGGGCTCAGTCAGACACTTGACGTGTTTGAGGTGTGCGAATGTTGAAATGCCAGAGTACGACCACTATACAAATTGAAGTGTTAGATGATGTGAGGTTGCAGTGTGATGCTTCTGGGGCGAGGAGCCACTCAACAAAGCTGTCCTTGGAACAGGTTATACGAACTTCAAAACCCCACAAGTGCTCAAGTTCAGCCTTTCTGGTTGCTGCTGCTGGAGATTTGTTGATCGAGGAATCTTGCTGGGCAATTGGTGTCTGATATTCAGTTGACTTGGTCTGCCGCGCTGGATAGTGCGTGATTTCAACTACCGCGTCGGCTATGAACATCGCCAGAGGAAGGATGGTAACGATCAATACACATCGAAGCCAGTACTTCTGTATGTGCTTGTGCATGTTGCCGAGCATCGTTGAGAATCTGAAAAACTTCTCGTGCTCGGTATGGCTGAAGCAGTGTCATGGAGTACAGGGCGTGTAAGAAGAGTGAGATCAGGCGAAATCAAACCGAAAACCGGCGGGGAGGCAGGTCGTCCTGGTAATCCCATGGGATCAACAGCAACCGGATGAGTGAAGCTCATTCTGGACAGAGGATGTATTCGCAATAATACACATACGCCCTGAGTCTAGTTGTGGCACTAAAAATCTTATGCGAGCGTTGTGTTGGTCATGCAGTACGGATACGTAGCCAGTGTATGCCAAGTATATCATCTCACTGTGCTGATGGGCATGTCTATCCTCCTGCCTTAAATGGTGACCGGGTGGATCCCACCTCAGCTTATGCATGCGCTCTTCCGCCCGAGATACAGGGATTGGGGTGCTCTCCCGTTTATCCGCGGGAGAGACATGGGTTGTTGGTCAATTCATCTTGTTGGCTGTTGGTCAGAATTGAAGCCTCTCCCTTTCTTCCACTTCACACCCTCAATCCACCGAAACCCGCGGAAAGCCAGCCATCCATAGAGACGTCGAAGTCGCGGCGCAACATGGCCAACTCATCCGCCTGCGCCGATTGGGAGTTCGGTCCTGTCCATGGCTGCAGAGGAGACTTCGACTTCTCGCTGCTCTTCGAGCAGACCGTTTTTTCCGCTGTGCCGTCTGGCCTGTTCCTGCTTTTGGCCGCCATCCGCCTTTTGGTCTTATTTCCGAGACAGAAGAAGAGTCAGAGAGTCGCCGTGGGCACAGGGCTCCGTTGGGCGAAGCTCAGCGCGGTCGCCTGCTATGGCGCGATCGAGGTCGCCCTTCTCGCTTCGTGGATCAACACTCATCCAGGACTTTACGGAACAAGAGCCAGCATCGCGGCGGCCATCCTGAAATTGGTGGATGTCTTTGCGCTTGGGACATTGTCCTGGCTGGAACATTCTTACTCGCCACGCCCATCAACACTACTCAATGTCTACCTACTCGTCTCGCTGAGCTTCGATGCCGTGCAGACCCGTACACTTTGGCTCAAGGCACACGATGAGTCAAGCAGTGTTATACTCATACCGGCCGAGTTTACTGCTGCTTTGGTTATCAAAAGCGGCCTGCTGGTGTTGGAAGTGATCGAGAAGCGAAGTCTTCTGCTGCCAGAATGGCGACACAAAACACCCGAAGAAACGGCCGGCGTATTCAGTCGTAGCCTTCTGATATGGCTTCGGGGTATCTTGGTGAAGGGCCGGAAGACACTCCTGGCACCCACCGATCTTGACCCGCTCAGTGAGGGATTAGGCACAGCACATCTGTCCTGCGCCTTTGGTGCAATATGGAACAAGCAAAGCAAACGACTCCCCAGACTTTCTCTTGTGCTTCTCAGAGCCCTTAGATGGTCAATCATGGCGCCAGTCATGCCGCGCCTCGCTCAAGTCGCTTTTACTCTCTGCCAACCCCTACTGCTACGCGAGTTTCTTCGGTATCTCGCTGGCGAAGCAACCTTTGTTGGCAATACCGGCTACGCCTTCATCATTACTTACGGGCTTGTCTACCTCGGCATAGCCATCTCAGGATGCATCTACTGGCGTCTAACATACAAATCTCTCGTCAAGTTGCGCGGGTGCATTCTGGCGGCTGTGTACGAGAAGACGCTCGGCATCGATCCTGCTCGTTGCGACACGACAGCCGCTGTTCCTCTGATCAGTACCGATATGGAACGTATCATCGCAGGCTTCAAAGATGTCCACGAGATATGGGCCAACACCGTACAGGTTGCCATCTCTGTTTGGCTGCTGTACCGGGAGCTTGGGATAGCCTGCGTGGCTCCGGCAGTCGTTGCGACCGTGTCAAGCTTCGGATCAATGCTGATGAGTGCGTTCGCGGACAAAGCTCAGGTCTCGTGGATGGAAGCGACACAAGAACGCGTCACCATGACAGCAAGAGCTGTCGCGGGAATGAAGAGCATCAAGCTCCTCGGACTGTCGGAAAGTGTGTATGATCTGCTCCAGAAGCTGAGGAAGGCAGAGCTCCACGCTGCTAGACACTTCCGCCACATCGAGGTGCTCACTGCCACGATCGCCTTTCTGCCGCTGCTTCTGTCTCCTGTCTTCACGTTCCTGGTTTTTGTACTCCAGGCGCAGAGTGCTGGTGAGCAGCTGGATACCGTCAAAGCTTTCACGTCACTCGGTTTGCTCCAACTGATGACGCAGCCGTTGGTGTGGTTGTTCCAGGCGATCCCGCTCTTTGTGGCATCACTCGGATGTCTGAATAGAGTTGAGAAGTACCTTCATGCCGAGCCAAGGAGAACCAACTTTTCGCCAACCACTTCCGAGGTCCAACCTGAAGACTTGCCTCTTGCCGGACCTAAAAGCGCTGTGGTCATTCGTGCTGGCGAGCTTGGATGGTCAGAGACCAAGCCGGTCCTGACAGATGTCAATATCAGCATCCCAGCTTCTCAGTTGACCATGATCATCGGACCTGTGGCAAGCGGAAAAAGCACTTTAGCCAGGGCAATAATCAGCGAACTGCCGCACTTTCGAGGATACATCCAGATATTCGACTCTGTCCGCGAAACCGCAAATACGGATATTGCTTTCTGTGGTCAAGAACCATTCATCATGTACGGGACACTCCTTGATAACATCACGGGTTTCTCAAACTTCGATAGCACCTGGCTGGAGTCGGTAATTCATGCTACGGACTTGGGAAACGACATTGCAGCTCTTCCACAGGGCCGAGCTACAAATGTTGGTAGCAAAGGGACCCGTTTGAGTGGTGGACAGCAGCAGAGGGTGGCGATAGCTCGGGCACTCTATGCACGAAAGCGAATGGCTATTTTCGATGATGTCCTTTCTGGCCTTGATGCAACGACCAAAGTCAAGGTCTTCGAACGCGCCATGGGCCCTCAAGGCTTACTGCGTCAGAGTGGCTGCACCGTCGTTCTTTGCACACACGACGTTTCCCTTCTTCCTCGGGCAGACCACATTATAGTCCTAGGCCTCGACGGACATGTGGCTGAGGCGGGAACATACGAACAGCTACGGGAGCACTCTTCGTACATCAAATCACTCGTGATCCAGGAAAAGAGCAGCATAAGTGGCGACGTGCTTCGTAAAGCGACTAGCGACGGTGCCACCAAAGACGGAAACGAAGCCAACCAATCCCTTGCAAATGGAGACGATGACTTAGCTGCTGCCGAGCCGGCAGATGACTTGACGCGAAGACTTGGAGATGCGTCTATCTACAAATATCTAGCGTCCCACATCGGTTTCTGGCGAGTCACGGTCTTCGTGGCTCTTACCTGTGGCTGGGCTGTTTTCTCAACAATCGGTACCGTCTGGCTTAACTTCTGGTCCTCTGCCGCATCCGGGTCATCTAACGGCAGCCAGAACAGCTACTATCTAGGCGTTTACGCCGCCTTTCAGGTGCTTGCGCTAGCATTCCTCGCCTTGTTCTCTGGCTTCTCACTCACAACCCTTGCTGTTCAAGCCGGCACTTCGCTCCACCACGTCTTACTCAAGGCCATGATATGGGCGCCTCAATCCTTTTTCGGCGCCGTTGACACGGGTATCACGACAAATCGCTTCTCCCAAGATATCATTCTTGTGGATGGAGACATGCCGATGTCTCTTCTGGAGACTCTTTCGGCAGGTCTTGTGGCCCTGGTCCAGATGATCTTGATAGCGGTTGCCGCACCTTATGTCGCTATCGCCTATCCTTTCCTGCTGGTCACATTGCACTTCGTCCAGAGCTTCTATCTGAGGACCTCTAGACAGCTTCGCTTTCTCGATCTTGAGGCAAGAAGTCCGTTGCAGACAAATCTGCTGGAGACAGTACAGGGCTTGGCCACCATTCGCGCCTTCGGCTGGGCCGCGCAGTCCATCGAGGCAAACCAGGACCTAGTGGATGCCTCTCAGAAGCCTGTGTATCTTCTGTACATGGTCCAGAGGTGGCTGCAGCTTGTCTTGGAACTTATAATCGCAATAATGGCGATCCTTGTAGCTGCGATTGCGCCGCGGATGTCATCTACATCGGGAGGCCTGCTGGGAGTTGCCCTGATCCAACTCATGTCTCTCAGTCAAGAGCTCAAGATGATCGTCATCAACTACACCAACCTCGAGACGTCTCTTACTGCAATCTCCCGTATCAAAGCTTTTGAGAAAGACACCCCCTCTGAAAACCATCCTGGCGACAATACAGCTGTGTACCAACCGCCGCCAACAGAATGGCCGCAGGAGGGCTGCGTCAGCTTCGATGCAGCAACTGTGAGCTACGTGCTTTCTGGCACCGAAAAAATCAGTTTCGCACTGAGGGACTTCACTCTTGACATAACCTCGGGCCAGAGGGTTGCTATCTGTGGGCGCAGCGGCAGCGGTAAGAGCACCCTGATTGCAGCATTGACAAGAATGGCCGATTTGCGTTCGGGATCGATTCGGATCGATGGGGTCGATGTCGGTTCAGTTCATCCATCAGATGTCCGATCTGCAATCAACACAATCCCCCAAGAGCCGTTCTTCTTCCACGCCACTGTAGCCAAGAATCTCGATCCAACAGGGGTTCTGTCCGATGACGTTTTACGCGCAGCGGTGGAGAAGGTTCAGATGTGGCAAGTCATTGAGGACGCCGGCGGGCTGCATGCTGCAGCTACATTAGACAACCTCAGCCAGGGCCAGAAGCAATTGCTGGCTCTATGTCGGGCAATTTTGAAGCCAAGTAAGATTGTACTCATGGATGAAGCGACAAGCAGGTAAGTCGAACCCGTCATAGCGACTTTTGAGGTTGCAGCCTTCCGACCGAATGACTGACTTGCCGTCTAGTGTTGACCAGCATACTGCAAGCATGATGAAACAAGTCATCCAGGATGAGTTCAAAAACGTCACCGTGATTGCTGTTGCTCATCAATTAAGCACTATTGTGGATTATGATGTTGTGGTTGTTATGGACTCTGGGAACATTGCTGAGATTGGAAATCCTGCGATTCTGCTGGAAACCAAGTCATTGTTTAAAGACTTGTGGGACAGCCAGTGAGTTAGGGCCTATGGACGTGGCAGATATGGCCGACGCTTGCGTACAACCCCAAGACTGAGATTCGATAGTCCTCGCCACCTACGACCTGCGTATTAATAGAAATCATTCCATCCAACGATTTTTCATATTATCACAAGCCTGTGTGGTAGCAAGTATTGAGGCTACCAACGTGCCCATGTGTATTGGATTATTAGCTTGGAACGACCTTTACTAACAGTACAAGTCAAGCCTGACAAGAATCACTTCCAAACTTCATTGCGGAGATCCGTTTCCAGTCATCACGTATAGATCCCTCAATTCCCTACACCATATTCTCCATGTCCAGGCCAGACGAAGGCATCATCCGGCATCGACGTTTTGTTCCGGGGCCACACGGCACGCACATTCTCAATAGCGTTTTGGCTATTCCACTCCCGCAGCCCGTCGAAATTCCGGCATTTCTTCGTAATTCCGAACTGAGCAAAGGGAACTTCGTCCTCTTCAACCCATCTATGTGGGACAATATCTACATCGGCACTACACGTCAGGCTTTGAAGAACCATGTGAAGGCAGTGCTTTAGGTGCATCCAATGCATCTCATCCGGGTGACCGTCCGGGAACTTGTCTGCATAGTAATGCTGAAAGTGCATTTGCTTGCGGACGGCGTTGAGACAGTGAATCTGGTGGAAGACATCGATTTGCACCGGAAAGAGATCTTCGTGTTTCGCTGCATCGTGCTGCCCCGTTCCCGTCTTTGTTGCAGCCTTGGTCAGTGACTCCCAGGACGAAGGCGCCTTGAAATAGTGATCAGGATTGTACCCCGCTCGCCTCATTGTGCTGGAGTTGACTAAGATGACCTCGAATGCCTCGGCTGCGAGATCATCCCATGCAGCGTCTGTGCCTGGCGACGGGTCGCCGCGATAGACAGACGCGTTGTCGTGAGTGTACAAGGTGCCATCAACCGTAGTCAGACGAGGAGAGAGATCCACATGGTCAAACAAAGGAGACCAGCTGGAGGTGGATCTCATCGATTCTTCCGCTGACGAAGATGTAGATGAGCACGCGCAGTCTGTTTTGGCTCCGGCTTTCAGGAGTATGAGAACAGACACGACGAAGAGGAGAATATTGAGATACGTAGGCCAGAACAGCCTCTTGGTCTCGTTTTCATTGTTGGGAAGTTGGGAAAACTTCAACTCTGACCGACGATGGGCGTGGCCTTCGACATGACCGGCAGCAGACGGCTGCTCGTCGAGAAATGGTATAGCTGCTTCGCAGTCTTCTGTGTCGATATGCATTGGCTTCATGGCTGCTCAGAAATGAATAAAGAATGCCCAGGGAGTAAGGCGAAAATGGAATGACCTAGATCAGAGCAACGAGCCTGATCAAACACTGTCTACTTCTTCGGGAGGGGATAGCAGAGCCATCCTGATAACGCAATTTGGAATGTCCGAGAGCCCCGAGACTCCAGGCTTGAAATGGGTTAAAAGTACCCTGCCTTCGCTAAAGGTCTTGGTGTTATCACGACCTCAACCCAATCGCGTAGTGCGTCCGTATTTCTTTCCATCTTTCAGAATATCTGACTGAATGGCGCCATATGCATGCACCCCTCAAACGGCGTGGGCCGGGCCGCCGGGCTGCCTGCACCGGACAGGAGAAGCCAATTCGTTTCTTTCCGCCAGACCATCCAAAGCAATTCTGTGCCGTACACTGTGTGGAGTGTAATGCACATCCATGATTCGGTGCCCAACCGGAACCCTCCTTTTTGCGCGACTCTGTTGCCTAGACTGCGAAGCTGCGGCGCGGCTTATGGATGTGCATGTATCATGTTGGAGTGACTGCATTTGGAGAAGATGGATCAACAACACCGACTGCCTCCGAAATGTTCACTAAATGCCTCGTTGGGAATCGCTTCATGCTTGTCTCGGCGCGTCTCGCTGTCAGCTTACTGACCCCTCAAGTTTTCACACATGCATGGACTCCCCCACTTCAATGCATTCATTGCAACATCGCACCAACAGTCTTGTCACATTGAACTACACATCAACCATTGGAAGAGTGAAGTTGGGCACTCTCCAAAGACATGACGATTCATGAGTCTAACAACTTACGGAAGGTGGCTACAAGATGCGTGATGACCGCGGGAAACACATCGTCAGACGGACGTCGAGGGTGTCGGCCAAGGCGCTTTGATTGACTCGGGCAATTGGTCCCCGAGACTGACATTGCAGGAATGCTCTCAATACTCGGGCGAGCGTGAATGGTGATGTGTTCAGGTTTGAAACCTGCGGTGGCGAGGCGCAACTCTTGTGACCGGCAGCCGAGCAGTAGCCCACATCAGTCGGTCACTCTGGCTATCACCTCTGTCAATGGCGACATCCACAGCCAGCTCTAGATTGACTCCCGACAATAGCAAATGCCAATGAACAAGAGAGGGGCTTCACACTTAGACGGTTTATTGGCAGAGCAACATCTCTACCCAACTAAACGTGATTATCCGGGGAAGTCTCGAAATGGTTTCTTTGACGAGTATAAAGAGAGAGAGATAACCACCTTCTTGAGAGTTGAGACCTTCAAGCAGGACACACAAGATCAAACTACACATCATTTCAACTTACAATCTGGACTTTTAAAATTTTTCCCTCCAACCTTCACATCAAAGCATCACGACATTCAGTATGAAGTACGCCCTCACCTTCCTCATGCTGGCCGCTGCCGTCACTGCTGCTCCAGTGACTGAGGCCAGAGACTACGCCATTCGCAGTACACCCAAGCAACATGTGAGCCGAGATGACGGAGCTTACGCCATCCGCCGCGATGAAGACGCCTATGCCATCCGCCGTGACGAGGATGCGTACGCTATCCGCCGTGATGAGGATGCCGAAGCCTACGCCATTCGCCGCGACGAGGATGCGTACGCTATCCGCCGTGATGAGGATGCCGAAGCCTACGCCATCCGCCGCGATGAAGATGCCTACGCCATTCGCCGCGATGAGGATGCTGACGCCTACGCTATCCGCCGTGGCGAAGATGCTTACGCTATTCGTCGCGATGATGGAGTCTATGCCATTCGCTCGGAGAAGACAGTCTAAGTATCGCAATCTCATGACTGAGATTGGGGTGCTTGTAGGCTTAAGAGACTATTTTTGCAGCGAAAGGCTGCGAGCGGAGGCTTGCAACGGAACTAGGGGAGTGACTGTTGTTAGTTTCTATTCGATCATTTGTAATAGCAGCATAATCCCTAGTCCCGCAAAGCTTTCAACTGAAAAAAGACATACGTCATGTCTTACGTATATGTTTTCTGTGTACCTGTGATTTATAAACCCTTAGTAAACAACTATGTGGCGCTAGAACAGAGTGTCTGCGTGACTATATTTCCTGTGTACTAGATTACCGCAACTCATCACTATAGCAGAAGGAATAAAAAGAATAGAAGTGACGACACCAACGAATGACAGTACAGGACGACGACGATATACGACGACGATGGACGACGAAGGTCGACGACGAAGATAAACGACAACGATGGACGATAATAATGAAGACGTAGACGATAACAACGATGGTTGATGAAGACGACGATAATGACGACGATGATGACGATTGTGCTAGCCATGGATACTAATCTACCCCGTCGCATTTGCTACCCACTTTATAAACATGTACACCAAGTTATTTCAGCTAGGCCGTTCTTAACACATCCAACTTTCTTCTCATCAGGACACTCATACTTGCTCGTGCATTCAGACTCCGACACATCCTCAAAGCACTTTGTGCCTGGTGGGGGAGTGTTGATGGGCGGCAACGGTGACGGCGAGGGCGACGACAAGGGCGGCGGCTTAGGGGATCCGCACTGGCACGAACCTTCGACGCAGGAGTAGACAGCACCGCCGCCGGCGCACAGCGGCGAAGAGCAGTCACTGTCGCTCTTGCACGAGTCGGTAGGGGTCGGCGGAGGACTTGAGAAGCTATCCACCTCGGCCTTGAAGCGCTTCTCGATCTCGGCGTCCTTCGCCTCGCCTTCAAATTCCCCGAGGTCCACGAAGTAGATGTTATCAGCCTCGGCGCCCTTCGTTTTCTCCGACGGCCTGGGGAAGTAGCCCGTAGCGTCGTAGAAGTATAGGCTGTTGGCCAGCCATGCGTAACTGTCAGCATTGAGACTCGCCCGCGTGGCTCCGCCGCCTCTTTTGAGGTCTTTCTGTGCTAGCTTGTAGACGTCCGCAGGGCCGTATGCTTTGGGTCCTATTTTTTCACTGCTGCTGAGATACTGGTCCGAGACTAAGCGTGCCTTGTCAGCGACTCTAAAAAGTCAAGGCAAACTGGTATTTTGAGGGGTTTCTTACTGTGAGGCTGGCCAACGGCATCCAGGTGCATCATTTCGTGCAAGAAATATTGGCCTTTGTTCTTCTGCCAGTCTGCAATCTCGGCGTATGTGGTGTCGCCTCTCGCCAGAGCTTTTTCAATCATCTCGAACTTCTCTTCCAGAGAGTCGAGTCCAAAGTAGATTGGACACAGAGTGATATGCTGGAAGGTGTAGCCAAACCAGCCTTTCTCCGTCCAAGCGTAGCCGCCAACCGATCCGCCGGTGATTGCCTTGCACCATCCCTTAGTGTCTTTGCAACTGGCAATAATGTCAAACTTCTTCTTGGGCCTGTGGTCCTGAATCCGGCGCAGGTTGTCTGTGGATTATGGTGTAAGCAGCACTGTCACAGCGTGTCTAGGTGTAGAAGCCTCCATACCAACAATACGGCCCTGCTGAGAGGAAAAGTCAGGACCGATATAAGCCCTCCACGTCGCAATCTCTTTTGCCGACTGTGGATTCTTTCCGCCAAAGTTGGCAAGCGTCAAGGCATCCCAGGCGGCAATTTCGAGTGCGAGCTTCTGTCCGTCGTCGCAGCTGTTATCCTCGAACTTGAGATCGCCAGCGTATGCCCCAACGTTCTCGTTCTGACCCTCGAGCTCTCGAAGGCATGTCTCGGATGGATTCCAGAGGTTACCGCAAGAGCCGGGTACCGTAACAGACTTCCCGACAAACGGATTCTGGATGGACTGCGGTCGTGGGGGATCTTTGATGGAGGAAGGGGGCGTCTTTGGATCAGATGCCGAAGGGTCTTCGGGGTCCACGTCTCTACGGACGTGAGGCACGGCAAGAGATCCTGCCAAAAAGGGCAAAATTGTAAGAAACGTGACCTTCATGGTGTAGGGTATTGAAGGATATAACAGCTGAAGTGGTGCTGAAGTTATCTCTGTCGTCTCTGTCGTCTCTGTCGTCTCTGTTGGTTGTAGTCGTTGTCGTTGACTGAAGTCGTTTCTGGTGTCTTTGTTGTGGTCTTACGAGTGTTGGAGTGAATACTCAGAAGATTGGAGAAGAGATTGAGGATGAATGTCTGGCTTTTACAATGATGATTGTCCAACTAAGATATATATACCTTATCCATCCACGAAGTTTAGACAAGAGAAGAAGAGTTCAATGTTGCTATGCGTGCATCAACTCCCAGCCGAGCAACTAAGCTGAGAGCCGTCAGCCTGAAAGTGGACTTGCATCTATTTACAAATCTCACAGCCCCTTGAACCTAAGCATTCCAACGCCATCAAGATGAATGGCCAAGGCCAGAATGGGGGCATTTTCTCCCCAGGAAAGTGTGGTGTCCTGCGTGGTAGCGGCAAAGAGTGCGAAAACGCCCGGCCCCCAGGCTCAGCTCCGAGCACCGTGCCTCAAGATATGATACATCTTGGAATTGGTGGAACCTGGAGTGGACATTTCCAGAAGCTCGGCAGCGCTTAGTTCGGGCCTCTCCTCTTTGTTGAGCAGTTTTCCGCCTGCGAGCACACCTTGCCGACTGAAGGATGACTCTGATGAAGACATTTATGTGGGATGGGGGCCAGAAAAGATCGCGGAGACACCTGTATGGCTAGCCTATGACATAAAGAGGGTGAAAGCTGAGCTGCAATACTGAATACCACCTTGGGGCTGGCTGGTGCACACAGCCCCTCTGTGACCAGGAGAAAACGCATGGTGTTGGAACCCCATCACGAATAGCAACTCGCGCACCAATCAGTTCATCGACACAGCCACGCGATTGCGCTGCAACACATCCATATTTAAGCACCAACGCCAAGTCAAGATCCGTGGTGCGCATTTGTACTCACGTGACCCACAGTTGTCGCTGCGCTCCGTTGATAGGCAGGACCAAAAGCCCAACGGTGACGAAACAAACGCGAATCAACAACAAACAACCTTCCACACTTGGCCAAATTTCCATTATCGCCATTTCGGACAATCCGACGACATCATGTCCGTCCAGACACATGTGTCCCGTCTATGCCTTTTCTTGCTTCTCATAGTCGCAGAGGCCGCGACAGCATCATCATTGTCGCATCCGCCGGTGCCTGGCGTTGGTTTCAGCCTCACACCAGATTATGGGTACGAGACCCCAAAACGCCCTCCTTCGAAGCCGATTTTATTGACTCAATTTCTAGAACCGCAGCTATCTACTTCCAGAACGGGTCTCACGTAGAAGTGGCTCGGATCGAGGGAAGCCCAGCGTACAAGTCTTTCATGCGCAAACGCGACAACACAACATCAATCGTTGAAGGCGTACCCGGCATCTCCTTGCTGCGCAACGCCGTATGCCCTCCACTGCAGCCGCTCGGCCTTTCTATCTGCGAGAGGGACCCCGACTTGGACAGTTGCCAGGGCCTTTTGCGGAGTCTACAGTCATCGGTCGCGTCTTACTTAGGCACGACATTTTGTTATGCCGGCGTAGTCGTCCCTGACCAGACTTGGCAGTATCAAGACTACATCATCAATAAAGCAATCAAATCAGTCGGCCTCCGTCTAACCCATCGGGTCTTGAGCGCTGCGAAGTTGGTTATGTGGGCCAACCACATTAATAACCCAGGCACACCACATTACCAAACGCAAGCCGTTTTATCAGTCGATTACAGCGACTCTGGGCTCAATGTTAATTTATTCGCCGATGACGAAGGAGTTGCGGACGTTTTACGTCAAGTTTATGACCAGCAGCTCGGCGCGGATCGTCGGGAACAGCCCGGCCATCTTCAGGCCGTCAAAGACTTACTCACAGAGGTTACTAAGGCCCCATTGGGCCACGATCTTTACGGACACCCCATGCCAGATAAGATTCAACGAATTGTTCTTTATGGAGATACGGTGATGGACGGAGGATTCCTTGACATCTTGAAGGCTGTTGTTGGTGAAGATGTGGTTAACAGCGCCCACTCCTTCGAACCCGTCTTCGCCGCTGCGGTTGGTATGGCAACATCTTCTTTCGAGAGCATGAACTGGTTGGACTTCAACGTGAAGCCTGCTTTCGGGTGTCGCTGGCGATCGAGGCTCTATGATGCCCCGAGTGAGGAACTTTAGCCACATCAACACATGTTCTGGTCATTAGAAGAATGTATCTCTATTTTTCCTGTGCTTAAACGCCGACGTTTTCAATCACATTCGCCGCCCTTATCACTTTCCCTCCTACTATCATCCTCATTGTAATCACGAACTGCACAGCAATTATTGTCGCCCAGACTCAGGAAAATTAGGCTGTCTCTACGAGAAAGCATTCCATTGAGTGTCAGGAACAAAATGGATGATATATGCAGGAGCAATCATATGCGGTCGTATGCGAAGAAGGCAGCGGGGAAGCGTGGAGCCCCAGGATTAGTCCGGAGCCGTCGGAATTGCGGACTACTCCGTGATGTACCGGCCGGCATTTCCGTTGTCACCGAGGCCGAGCAAACATTTGCGTAGTTTTCACCTTTGAACGCTAACTTGAATAGAGCCTCTTCGGTCCCGTTTGCTGGGGAGGTGCTCAATGGCCTATGGGTCCTGACGTGCTCACCTTGTCCTTGATATCCACCTCTTCCCATTCGCAATCAAGTGCCAAGATTCTGGGAGTACTAAATAACAAGTCCACGGAAATAAAACAACTTACGGACTTCAGCCGGACTTAAGATTTATCTTTTGCCCATCGCAGATCCTGCCAAGCAAATCGTACGGTTGACAATTGTGACGTTTGAACTTCCCGCGATCTAGTGACTGGGCTACATAAATACTGCAAAGAACCAAAGTTCCATACCAAAAACCACATTACTACCATTTCATGCTTGGAATCTAAGATCTTCAGACATTCCTAACACCCCGCCTTTTTTTTATTTACCTTCTCCCGATACTCAGCATGTCTGACAACCCGGGCACCATCCTGATTACCGGCGCAAACGGCTATCTAGGGCTCCACGTCATTGACCAGGCTTTGAAGCGGGGATACAATGTCCGAGGAACAGTTCGGTCCCAGAAAGCTGCAGACAAAGTCCGCGCGACTTTCCCAAACGACTATGGTTCAAGGTTGACGACCGTCTCCATCGAAGACCTCACCAAGCCCGAGCTCTTTCACGACGCCTTCGACCAAAAAACAATAGGCGTCATTCACGTCGCCAGTCCTGTTCACGGCCAAGTCGAAGACAATGTACGCGACATGTTGAATCCTGCCATCAAGGGTGCCACGGGAATCCTGGAAGCCAGCAAGCTGTACGGCGGTGCTGCTTTGAAGCGCGTGGTTCATGTTTCTTCCTTGGCGGCAATGCTTGACAACTCAAAGGACCCTCGTATCGGATACGTCTATGACGAGTCTGACTGGAATCCAACGACATTTGAAGAGGCAGCGTCTCTCAAAGATCGTGCGGCTCTTTACTTGGCATCAAAGGCGCTTTCGGAAAAGGCAGTTTGGGCATGGATGAAGGACAATCAGACCAATTTCGATCTCAGCTGCTTAAACCCTGCCCTAGTCCTGGGTCCTCACCTAGAGAAGATTGACAACTTGGACCAGATTACGTCAACTTCCAAGCTTCTTTGGCAACTCATGGACGCCAAGGAAATCCCGCAACTACAGTGGGCCGGAGTTGTGGACGTGCGTGACACGGCTGCTATGCTTGTTGCAGCTGTGGATACACCTGCGGCTGGTGGCCAGAGATTCTTGCTCGGACATCACTTTGACTGGCAGACTGCCGCTGATGCAGCCAGGGAAGCTTTGCCAGAGGTGTTGAATCGAGTTCCCGTTGGTAGACCGGGAACCGGTAAAACGAAGGCTCTGGAAAACTTGTATCAGGTTGACGGGAACAAAATTGTGGAGGTTCTGGGTGTTGAGTACCGTCCGCTGCAGGCAACTGTAAAAGACACATTGCAGCAGTTCCTTGAGATAGAAAGCCGCCAGTAGGAAGGTTCCTAGATAGCCTCACAAGACTTCCTTTATTTTTACAACGTCTCGGCGTGATCCGAAGTGATAGGCAAACGCCCCAAGCTCCCAACCAAATTATATATGGCTATTGTAGTAAATAGCTTGCAACGGTGAGAACGACTGTGTAACCTCGTAGTGGCGTACGAATCCACCTCAAAGCCATGGCAAAAACGAATCATGTGGCCATTCAACCAACCTGTCAGTGTTGTCAATTCTTGGCAAACAAACCAAAACCTAGTCAGTGCAACCGCAGTGATGCGCGCAGGGATCGGGTTTAGACTTTGAGTCAAGATAATTCCGACCCCCTCACACGGGAGCTAGCGAATGACGGAGTTAGCGGAATGCAAAACTTACAACAGCCGACAGGTAGAAAACACTATCTACAGATGTGTTATAGACTTCAGTTGGTTAAAGCTACTGAGAGTACATCGCGCCAATGCCGCAGTGCTGGTGACGTGGGGCATGATATATTGGACTAACCTCGAAGCCGATCTAATTACCGTCTGGGGAATAGATGACTTGGCGAACAAAGGCACGGAAAGTTCGGTCAACTCGTAGCATCATTCCGGACACAAAGGGAGAATTTGTGAAAATATTAAAAGCCAGAAGAAACGCTTTACTTCCTGTCAATTTGGCTGACAGCGAGAAGCATCCGACCCAGATCTAAACCTAGAGTCTGCCAGATCGATGCCCAAAATGGACTTTTCTCATCTCTTGATTTTCTTCCTTCTGTACTTCAACGGAGCCCTTTCAGAAAGTTCAGAAGTTCCTGAGACATATGAGTACATTGTGGTGGGATCCGGTCCAGGTGGTGGTCCGCTCGCTGCCAACCTGGCCCGGGATGGCCACACAGTGTTACTCATTGAAGCTGGGGATGACCAAGCAGACAACATCAACTCATACATGGTCTACAATAATACACCGGCTATCAACGATCCCTTAACGCGATGGGACTTCTTCGTAACGCGAGATACGCCAGAAATTGACAGCTTCTATGATTTCACCACTTGGAACACCACCGACGGCGACTTTTACGTTGGGTTGGATCCACCTTCTGGCTCTACGCGACTTGGCGTCTACTATCCACGGGCTGGTGTCCTTGGCGGCTGCGCTATGCATAACGCGGCCACGATCTCTTTGCCTGCGGATATAGACTGGCAGGACATCGCCGATCTGACTGGAGATGAGACTTGGTCGCCAGCAAACATGCGCAAGTACCTTGTCAGGCTGGAGCGATGCAACTACATTGTCAATGGAAGTACTGCATCTCACGGTTTCACGGGATATCTCGACACTTCTCAGAGTGACTATTCTTGGGCTCTCAATGAGTCGGATGTGTCTACACTAGCTATGCATGCGTCCACAGCTCTTGGGTATCCGCCAGAAATCAACGCCACCGAGCTTGCGGGGTTACTGGGGAGGGACATCAACTCGGACGATTTGGAACGCGATAACCTCCTCGGCGTGTTTACCCCTCACACCCACTCTCGGAATGGCGTGCGGTCCAGTCCAAGTAATTACATTCGGGCGACTGTGGATGACGAGAGAAAGTTCCCATTGACACTCCAGCTAAACACCCTTGCAACGAAGATCATATTCGACAAGCCCACAAACGGAAACACGGCACCACGGGCTATAGGAGTCGAGTACCTTCAAGGTCAAAGCCTCTACTCAACAGATCCTCGCCATGATCCTTCCCAGATCGGGGTCCCTGGCAAGGTCTTTGCGTCGAAAGAGGTCATCATTGCTGGCGGTGTCTTCAATACCCCGCAACTTCTCAAACTTAGCGGTGTCGGCCCAGCGGAAGAGCTGTCAAAGTTTGACATCCCACTCGTCAAAGACATTCCTGGTGTCGGCATCAACATGCACGACAACCTCGAGGGAGTCATCTACGGCACGTTCGAAAAGCCAGTGGTTGGATTCTGGGATATGTTCATGCGGACCTCAGTTGCCGAGCGCACGCGGGATATACACTTCTACTGCGGGAGCTTCAACTTCATTGGTTTCTTCCCCGGTATGCCGGGTTGGGCGGAGAACGAGTTTGAGTGTGGCTTCATGCAGCTCCATCCGCGAAACATCAACGGCACCGTCAAGCTAAGATCCACCGATCCCCGTGAGGCTCCCAACATACATCTTGGGTTCTTTTCTCAAGGCGATGACGCCGACCTTGACTCTATGGTGGAGGCCATCAATCTTGCGAGGTCCGTTCTTACCAACCTCACTGACAACACGTTCACTGAGCACCGACCTTGTCGTCAAGGTGCTACGAGCTGCACGAACGAGGAGCAAAAGGCTTTTCTTCGAGCTCAGACCTACTCTCATCATGTTACTGGATCCTGCGCAATCGGAGCAGATGATGACCGGATGGCTGTGTTAGACTCTAATTTCCGCGTTCGTGGAGTACAAGGGCTTCGGGTCGTTGATGGATCCGTCTTTCCGGTCCAGCCTGGAGAGGTGCCAACACTGGCTACTTTCATGATCAGCGAGAAAGCATTGGATGATATTCTTGCGGATGCTTAGGGGACTTTCATAAGGAACTTCGAAGGTCCCATCTGTTCTTAGATCTTCGTTCGGTTGGCCACAATCAAAATGAATGCTTTCTATCCAAGGGAAAGCACTAAGGTCGTATCAGAAGATGTTTGTAATATTAAGCTATTATATACAATGAACATCAATCGCAGGAACAAGATAGCGCGCGCAGGTATACTATGCAAAACCTTTCAACAGACACATTAACACCCGCGGACATTATCGGCGCGATAAAGCTCTACACCTAGAACCAATGGAACTCTCCCAAAGCAGGAAGCATGTACTCCACGTCTCTGGAGTTGAGAATGGAGGTGCAGTTTTCCTTATCAGCAGGAATTGTCGGGTGGCATGTGGACTCGCAGACGGTACCGCTCTCTGGCAGCTTGCCCTCCGAAAAGTACTCCCGAACAATCTTTACAAGACACTCGCTTGGGTTGGACGTTGCTCCATGTCCAGAAGTCTCTTGAATAACGACAGCGGATCCAGGATGCCCCTCTGACACATGGAAGGCGTTTCTGAGAGGGGTAATGGGGTCGTAGCGGCTGGATGTGATCAAAAGCGGCGCAGCGGGTGCGTTCGTGTCGTTGGCATTTGCTGCAGGGCTGGTGTAAGGTCCGGTGAAAGGGTAAGACGGGCGGAGCTTGCGACCAGCGCAGGCGATTGGGATTGCTCCCGATACGCCAGTGCCGGTTGTCTCGGATTGGTTCTTCAGGTAGGCTACGACCTCTTCATAGAAGGAAATGTTGCGATCAACCACCTCATCAACAATGTCGGAGCAGAGAACGCCTGCCAGAACGTCCGTGTCCCAGTTGTACTGGGGAAGCTCGTCGTCATCGGAAGCGTCGCACACGAGTTTGATCGAGTCCGAGGGAAGGAATGCCGTGAGAATGGAGTAGTTGCCATTCATCAGAGCGCCGAGACCGAGAGCGAGCGTCTCGAATGAGGTCATTGGACCGTACAACATGGAGAAGATCGCTTGACGGATAATGGGTGATGTAAGCATATACGGCCGATCGTTGAAAGAAAAGGACACCGGCGTGTTATCCATGTCGTCAATGACGTCGGCGACACGAGCCTTGATGTCGGCGCCGGACTTGTCAGATGATTCAATCAGAGGACAATCTTCCCCAGATTCAAAGCAGAGCTCGTAGAATTGGTCAACAATCTTCTCAGCATCGTTGATATCATTGCGGAAGGTCTGGGAAGACAGTTAGCATCGCACGAATGCACTAAAGAAAGTATAGACTTACGCCAGCAGAGAAATCATCAGCATCAACCACAGCGTCAATCCACATTCTCTCGATACGCTCAGGGAACATGGAAGCAAATGTGTTGCCCAGGAACGTTCCGTACGAGATGCCAATGTAGTTAAGGCGAGCTGCCTCAGCGTCCTTAGGCTTAGCCTTGCCTGACTCCTTCCAACGCAGGTCATCAATGCGATCGATAATCTCCACCATGTCGCGAGCAACGGACGCGGTGTTCATGTGGCCCCAGATGCTATCAGCACTATTTTCTTCGCAGAGAGCACTCTGAGCAGAAGCGCTCGCCCAATGATACCCAATGGCGTCATCAATGGGTGGAAGATTGGAAGTGCGCTCCTGAGAGAGCCTCCGGGCGAACTGGTCTCCCTTGAAGCAGTCGGCGTGCGGTGTGCTCGTGTTGACGCCACGTGGGTCGAAGCCGATGATTTCGTAGTTCTCGCCAATCACCTTCTGCAGACCGGGACCCCAGGAGTAGGCGAAAGCCGTGCCGGAGCCGCTTGGTCCTCCGGGGTTGATGAGCACGCTGCCGGCGAAAGATGGGTCGTCATCCGGGACTGCGGCCGGGAGCTTGACAATACCGATGGCAGCGGTGCTATTTTTGGTTGGGTTTGCCCAGTCGAGCGGGACTTCGAGACGGGCGCATTGGAAGCCGCTACCACAGTCGTAGTATTGCAGGTCTTTGGTCGGTTTTGTGTCGACCCAGCTGAACGCTTTCGTTGAATTTGTGCCCCTCGCAGACAGAGGCAGGGAGACTGCCTGAGTGAGACTGACTAGAGAGCCAGCCAATAGAAGAGAAGACACCATCGCGACGAATCAGTTAGAATGGATATCGATTGCAATTTCTCTTCTATGTTGATGACAGGGAAAATGAAGAAAAATTGGGCCTCAGTTGTTGTATTAGCGTGATGGACTTGTATTAACATCAACAACAAACTCGAGGCAGCACGAGGTATTTTAACAAATTCACAGATTCCTCCCTCAACGACCTATTCTCCATTTTGGGATGCTCAGCTTGGCGTACAGTCAGTTTCGTAGCCACAAACGGCATCCAAGAGTCAGTCGTCACCGACCTTTCCTTGCAGGATCATGATGCTAGTCCGCCTGCTAGGCAGAGATATTTCGCCCTGCCAGTACTGCCACTCTCAGCTTCTCCACGTTGGGTCTAGTTGCGTCCGTCAGCACATCCTAATTGGCAAATTGTTGTTTATGCCCCATTATTGCCCGCGCAACTGGCACGCTGCGGGCTGTGCCGTGGCCGACCTGGCAGTCGAAGGATGTTGTCGCGTTAGCTGCAGGTTTGTGCCTCAAGCCGGCAGCCGACGGTCCAAGGCTTGGGAGCGATGAAGGTGAACGTTTTGGGGACCTTCTGTCCAACGCCAAGGCGCTAACACCTCAACTGGTGGCTGAATCGTAATACGATGCTGACGTCCACCTCCAGCCGTGTCTGGTTCGGCCGCCCGCATGTCGCCCGGATGACGGAGGTCTGTCGGGCGCCGCAGAAGGCGACCGGCAGACGGGGCGTTATTCCAAGATGCTGGCGTCTTGGCTGATCTACTGAGACCAATATTCTAACGTCATGTTGCACGATATGAGAGCAAGGCATTATAGGCCCATTTTCGACCTGTGTGTGACTAAAGGCGCGTTCTCTGAGACTCAGCCGCTCACTCTTGCAGCAACTTGACTACCTTACGTCCGATTGAACTGCGTAAAAGTTGACTACGTCCGATTGAACTGAGTAAAAGTGTCTAGCAGATGATCTCCAAGATTATTATAGTTGAAAAATGAAAATTGTTACAAACTGCCCAACGATCAATGATTTCACGCACGTCTGCTCTGATGATTGAGCTGGCTCGGCTCGAAATGGATTAGAAGACCGTTATCTCTTCATTTTGCCTGAGAAATTACCGTGATACTCGTGGCCGCATGTTCAAGTTCTTTGCATTTCGAGATACAGACAGTGTCAGGCACGGGGGTACGGGGGTGAATCGGAGCCCGTAAAGCCGGGAAGTTCGGGCTGCATGCTTAGCTGAATCTAAGTGCCCCATTTCCCCAGATCCTTCGTATGAAACAAAAATGGACATTTTCAACCAATCAAGCTAGTGTTTATCAAAATGTGCTCCAGGGTTGAAAATTGGGTGGGCTGGCATTACGTGTGCTGGACCGCAGCGCTGTGCCGCACAACTCGCGTGCCTCAACGGATGGCACCTAAGCCTAGAGGTAAGCTTCTCAGCCCCGCGCTAGTGTTCTGTGATCCTTCCATGAATCTTCGAAATAACAGAGTTCCCCCTCTGTTTTGGCTGGAGAGATGGACAGCATTCGGTTCAGCATACTTTCAGTGGTTTCATCTACAACTCCATGTGCGGACATGACCTCCGAGTGGGGTCAATCACTGGGTTTGCATCGCGTTGGGGATATTTCCCCGGAGACAGGTGCTAAGGGAATCATGATATCTTATCACTCATTACTTTTTACAATTGATCGTGCTTTGGTATCATTACAAATAACATCATGAATACAATACCCTCTTTGGCCCCAAATCCTAATCAGCACTAAAGAAGCCACTTCCAGATTCGATGTACGGGTGTGCTCTCCTATCATGCTTAGACCCTCGGGTTGACCAGGCATACCGTCCACCGCATGTCTGTTTACAGGTTCTTGGGCTCAAGCTGCTCCTCGGGAGCATCGACGACTCGACGACCACCCTTAGCGCGTCTGTCGGCGTCAAGTGACTGAGCGAACTTGGATCTTTCTCGAATGACAGGTCCCTTCCAGTAAATGAGGTACACCGGGATTGTGACGAGAAAGGCGAGGCATGCGAGGATCGTGCTCGCGTACTCCGTATGACGCGTCTTGCCAATGTTCTCGTAGAGTGGTGTCGAGTACATGGCCGCAATGCCGGCGAGGAAGTCTCTGGCGAAGCCATTACCTCCTGTTGCTGATGCACTGTAGGGGCCGTAAGCTGCGATGGTGGTTAGCAATCATGCTGTGATGTTTAGGATCAGATACTTACCAGCAATCATGTAGTCCACAGTACTCATGTAAATAGCAAAGTTGGCAATCGCAATCAAGCAAGAGAAGATCATTGGAGCAATCCAGTGCGACTCAGGGGGTCCCATGGACGTCCATGCGAAACCGAACAAGCCGATTGTCTCCAATGGTGCGAGATAGAGGAGCCATCTCAATCGGCGCTCAGGTGGCAAGGCGTCGGAGCCCTTCGCCTTGATGACTCTCTGGTCTCTAATGATCCAGGGTACGTAAGAAATGTAGGCAATCAGATATCCGATGTTGATCGGAATAAAAGCCCAAGCCGTCTCGAGGACGCCAAAACCCCACTTCTCAAAAACTGGGTTGAAACCCTCTTGGAAAGTGAAGATGAGAGCGTCGGAGAAACCAGAAAGAAGAGAGCAAGAAAGGACAATAGGCTCTCGCAGGAACATCTCGAAAGGTCGAATCCAAGTGATTGCGAACTCGTGGGCGGAGAGTCGGGGCATCTTGACCTCGTTGGGGCCATAGACGTTCGTGTCGATGCCAGCCTCGCGCTTGCGCTTTGCTTCCTTGTCCATGAGGATAGTGGAGCGACTCTCAGGCATGAAGAAGTGAACAGCCTGAACAGTGACGCCAAAGATGAGCTGGATCCAGAAGTTCCAGTACCACGGCAGGAAGGCTTGAATGGGGCCGCCGACAACAGGCCCAACAGAGGTACCGAATACGGAGGAGAGAACGACAAAGAGGACTGCCCACTGTTGGTCATCGGGTTGGTAGAGGTCTGCCACCATTCCCAATGTGACACTGCCTCCTGCTGAGCTCAAACCGCCCTATGGGGTGTTGGTCAGTCATCGACATTGATCATCACAAGATTGTGAAGGCAATTGAACTTACAAGACCTCGAGCGACAACGATGGAAGCAAAGTTGGGTGCGAGCCCGCCGAGGATTTGCCAAATGTTTACCAGAAACAGGGAACATCTGGGGCATTTGTTAGAAAAATTCTCAAATCCAGCATCAACCCTTCATGTTGGCTATCAACTTACTGCAAGATCTTCCATCGTCCAAACTCCTCACTCCATGGCGCCCAAAGCTCGCAGCCGAAAGCGTAAAGCACGAGAAACGCACACTGTGATGCACGAACAGCCTGCTCACTGACTGCAAAGTGCTCACTGAGCGGCGTAACAGCACTCGGATAGACGCTCGTGTTGAAGTTCATCGAGACCTGGACAGCGAAGATGGATGAGAGAAGCATCCACTTCTTCCATGCGGGCCACGAGTAGCCGAGCAAGTGATAGCACTCATCCTCGGTGATGATGCGCTTGCCGTCTGGGGTGTATTGCGGTTGATTACTCTTCGAGATGATATTCTCGTGGGTAGTCGTTCCTTCAGACTCCTCGTCTCTGCCTGGTGCGTCTTGGAAAAAGCCACCGGTCGGAGCTTCTTCCTTCTCTCTTGGTCGTTCCGGCTTTTCGTCGAAGCTCGGGCCGACTCGTGTTGCGCTGCTGTTGCGGGTGAGGTTCGCTTCCTCAGCTGCGTTCGTGCCGGACGTGGGCGGGTTTTTCGATGGTGGTGTGGAGGCCATGGTGACTATCTGGTAGCAAACAGTCCCGGCCCGAATGCGTGATGTGCCGGGCTGCCGATATGTGATGTCGAATGCGAGGTGACGGTGACAGTCTAGGACCAAATGTTCCGAGGTCTTACGAAAGGCATGAAAGGACGAGACCTAGCGTGTGAAATGATGTGACAGCTGATAAATGTCAACCAACGGTGCCCCGGATTTCGATCTCTTAGGCCATCCAACGTCTTTATCAATGCTCGGGGTCTCCACGATATGAAAGATAAACTCCGACAGAAAATTGGAGTTATGACGCTATCATCCCATGACGTTGGCGTTAGTCGGGCCTTCCCAACGGCGAAAAGGGGATCTCGAAGGATCCAGAGCCCCAGTATTGGGCGGTCATTCTGGTCAGCATCCTCGCGTTATTCGGCCGTTATGTTTGATGGAGTCGTGCCACAGAGGAGCGCCAACCGAAAATTCCTCTTTCCATTCTCGACTTGGCGGGCTGGAAAAATCATGAAAGGGCTGTTGCGTTCGCATCAATACTGGACCTTGACATCATACTTTGTCGGTGGGTTTGCCCGATTTGCGGGTCAGGGGTGGGAACAATGACGGAAACCGTGGGGCATGCGGCGGGTGAGCCGCACCTTCGATCGGCGACAGTCACGGAGGTGGTGTGGGTTCATGCCTGCTCGGATTTCCCAAACTGGGAACCCGATGTCCGGAGGTGTGGTCAAACCGCGAAACCTGGAGACCGCGGTCGCACGCGATGCTGTCTTTGGCGATGCGATAAGCTATGTCCTTTCCCCAATCTTCAGTCTTTTGACAGATGATTATCCTGCACTATGATGTTGAAGAGGGGTTGTTCATAGGATGAGGAGCTCCCCGTGGGGATGAAGAACTGTCGGTATTGATTTAAGTAGGGCTGGTCTCGGCGCCGTCATTGAGATAAGACTTGCGGCTTTCCAGGACATTGAAATGTCGCACGGCTAATTCCCCTCTATTCCCATTTCTCGGCCAGAGATGAATAGAGCGGCTCGGTAAACAGGCCGCATGGCAAGCAAGACTTGACCAATCATTCTTGACAACCACACAGTGTTGTCTAGAGAAGCTTTTCATACTTCTTGTCCGACAAGACGCCAAAAACACAAGCAATGGTATCCGCCACGTCCAAGACTTGCCAAGTAGAAAACTTGTTGTCGGCGTTTACCTCCGGCTTGCCACCGCGCACATGCCAAGCCGACCGATCGGTGGGTGGATATCCATCCAAGAGTCCACAACCAACACGCATCTGTTTATGTCGTCAGTGTGATCGCACGACCCAAAGTAATTGCAGCGACCAGGAAAAGGAAGGCAGAAGAACAATGGAAAACACGCGGAAAACAACAAAAATCAAGTCATTGTTGGCCATTACCTACTGAGTTTTGGCTGGTCACCATTGATGCGAACTTCAACCGCTTAAACAATCGCTTCGAAAAGCAGATAACTGGTATATGTCGGCGAACTCCGCGAATTCTCGCAGGGACTCCCGTAATAGCTTCCAGATATTGTCAGATTTATTGTGTTGAATTACAGTTATATCGTTTTAGTATGATCACATGTGGCCCAGAAGGGTCTTACCCTCTAACATTCCGTCGTAAACATGTAGCAATCCAACTGCAATCGTTATCGGCCTTGAAACGATGATGTGCTAATGTAGACATCGGTTTTCCGGATGATGCCCTTGTGGCTCGAATCGTCTCGATCGTCGTCCGTTTCAAGGTCTCTGGTACCCGTTCTCCTCGCTGATGCATGGTATGTTCTATCGTGGTCACTGAGCGAGCCGAGTTTAATAGCCGGGCCTGCACTGCCGAGAACGTTTTCACTCTGTTGATGGGATCAGCACAGGTTCAAAGCAGATTTCAGCATATCATGCGCATGAACAAACGTACCCCGCCTGAGACTTTGTAATTGCCATCGTGGGATGAGCCATAGTAAAACTTGAAAAGCTTTCGCAATGGCGGCAGAGAACATCCAATGATTCCCAATGCGCACTCGAGGTTGGAGGTGATGCTGATGACGCCGAGATGGTCTATACTAATGTCAGTCTATGAATGGGGTTTTGTTGATGAGCAGCAACGCACATCCAATTTCTGTCGGGTACTTGGCGGTGTCGTAATATTTGAGGTAGGGCATTCTGATGACAGTCGCAATGCTGGCAAATAGACCGAGCCCGAGAATAGCGCAGACGGAGACCTTCTTCCTTTGGGACATTTGCAGTCCCGCAACGATGAAGAAAGGGATAATTGCACAAGTCCAGTCCGTGATCATCTGGATGGCAGAGACGATATAACTGACAGTCTGCAGGCTGATAACCTTCTGGCATGTTCCCCTGATAGAAGATGATTAATCAAATGTTTGCGCAACCTGTAGTAGTGCGGCGAAGAACTTACAACGCGGGGTTCCATGTTGCGGCAAGTGGAGTGCAGTTTGCGAAAACAAACACCAAAGCGAGAATCGCAACAATCACCATAACCGCCATGTTGATGCCCATAATGACTGTCACTCGCTTCCTTCTATCCAAGCGTACGCAAGTAAAGCCGATGGCGCATTTGATTATCGTTGACGAGATGAAGTAGAGAACTTCCCAGTATGTTTGATATTCGGAAGCGCGAATCAGGTAAAGCTGGGAAGGGATGTCGGCATCGTGGGAACCGACTCCATATCGTGAGGCGTACACCGCAAAGACGACCGCCGGTATGAAGGGTACCTAAGGGGTCCGCCGTCAGTTCATTCAATTGCAAGACACAGAAATGCTGTGGAACATAAGATCCGCAGTCCTGAGTTAAGGTCGAAAACACTTACTGTTCCGATCACTGCTAGCCAATCCTCGACACCCCATAGTCTTGTCGACGCCCCCGAGAGCCCAGCGCGGACGTAGATTCGAAGACCGACCACAATCACACAAACGATCCCGAAAACGATGGCGATGAACTCGACGGCTGGCCCCAGGCCCTTCGGGGTCAAAGGCTCAAGCTGGTAGGCGATAGCCGAGATTTGCTCCCCTGTCATAGTGGCAGCCATTTTGGCGGTTAACAAACACTAAGCTTCTGCCAGTCCCCTATCCCACCGGCGGCTTGTTGTCGGTTTCCTGTTCGAGGCCGGCAGATGGAGAGAAGTGCCTGCTCCTGCGTCGACTTCGGTTCCGGCGAGTTGGGAGAGAAGACATGCAAGATGAGCCACATCGGGGAATTGGTGGCATTATGAATAGCCGGAACGATCTGCCGCGTGGTCTATGGAGCACCAACAAACCACCAACGTTCCTGCGTCTGTGTCGCTCCTCATTGTGGGCTCGTTTCTTCTTTCGACCAAGGGGCTAGGACTTTTTCCAGTCCAACCCCACAGGAAGATGTTAGGAATATGACTAGATACATAAATGTGATGCCCGGTTTCTGTGCCATGAATGGATTCTCCATCCGAACGAGTGGAAGCCTAGAGTAGCCGCCTTCTGGTAGACACCAGCCCTGGAAGTGGAACGGCTGTCAGCTTTCGGCCAAGAACTCAACCGCATGGCAGATGCCATTCCCGTATTTGCCCCTTTCCGTCGAGTCAGCGCGTCCTCGCCTAGTGTAAAGAGTGGCCACCGCGAAGTGCTCGGACTGTGACGACAATCAAGGATTTGTCTTAATAACTCATTACTGCACGTGTGCAGGACCGGTTGAGGACCGGTTTCCCTGTCGTGATCTGCCATGTCCGCGGCCAATTGGGACTGGCGGCCGCTGCAAAGCCACGCACATGCCGCAAATTGAGCAATCTGTTTCTACCCGATGTCAGGGCTTGTAACGTTGACAAGCCGCGGCCAGTCGGGACTGTCAAGTCAATCCCGCACCAGACTAGAGAATAGATGAATCTGGGTGTGCGATAGGCCATGTTGCCGAGTTCCCCATCGATCCCTGTCTGCAGGTCGAGGGGACATGACTCGACTGGCGGCTTGTCCACTGCGACGTCGGTAAATGATCCCAGTCGACTGCCCTCGCCTGAGACGTTGACGTGAAGCTCGGGCAATGGTGCCATACTACCGGTTTTCGCTTCAATCTGCTCGCTTTCGGGATTAATCTGATCAGAGTTCATAGGCAGAAAACGTTGTGCTGGAATGGGATGAACTGCATCGATGACAAGCTGCGTTAAAGTCGTCGTGATCCCCGCAGCATAAAGACATTGAGTTGGCATAAACATAGCTCCCGTGGGCACGGTCGTTTTTAGTGCAGATCCAGCACAAGGATTGGGCTCCAGAGCGGCTGGAAAATCCAGAATACTGAGAACAGACAACGGAGCAACCCAGCTGCGCGGACATCAAATTTCCTCGATGTCCGCTGCTGGATCGTTCACTGGCAATTTTGGCGAGGCCTGGAACAGAACCCTGTCTAAAGCTGCCGTCTTCGGCCTAGAGGGCGACTGATATCTCCCAGAATCAGTCCAGACGGCACGTCCCCATCCTCCCGTTGCAGAATGTCTGTTGGCGCTTTGTGGGGGGGGCGGGATGCATCAGGGGTCCTGTGAACTGGCCAGTCAGATGCTGGTCATATTTCATCAATTTCTGTCCATTTCCCACCGAAGTTCGTCGATGCCCCTCAGTCGAATATCTGTTCGCTCTTTTAAACACATCTCTTCCCAGTCGCGTGTTTGCGAAGCCTTCGCAAAGCGACTCGCCTTCGTTCTACCGCGATGGTGGCTACTATTCTCCTGGGCGTGGGCCTCCTGGCCGTCTACCTTCTCGGTAGTGCTATCTACTCCATCACGCTCCACCCACTGGCCGATGTGCCGGGTCCCAAGATCTGTGCAATCACCCGTATCCCGTATTGGCTCGTCGCGCTCAGAGGTGATGATATCGAGTGGATGAAGAGTCTACACGAGCAGTATGGACCTGTCGTTCGTTTCGGCCCTACTGATCTGAGCTACACGGCTGCTCAGGCCTGGGATGATGTTCATGGACCCAAGGTGCAAGAGAAGGCTCAAGAATTCTCTGTGCAGCCCGTCAACGGTAAGTAGTCCATCACGTGTCAGCTACGATGACGGTTTCTCGTATGTCTGATCCAAATGCTGACATCTTTTAGGTGTACCTAGCATTCTTACCACTAACACGGAGAACCACGCGCGAGTCCGTCGTCTGTTCTCGCCAGCCTTCTCAGAGCGTGCTCTGAGACAGCAAGAGCCTCTCTTCCGCAAATACGTGGACCTCTTCATGTACAAGATCTCCGAAATTGGCAAAGACGGAAAGGAGCCGGTAGAAATGATGCAGCTGCTGAACTTTACAACTTTTGACGTCATGGCTGAGCTTTGCTTCGGACAGCCACTCGGGTTGCTAGCGAAGAACGAGTTCAGTCCCTGGGTCAAGTCAATCTTCGAGTCGCTGAAGATGCTTCCCATCGTGTCCATCATCAACTACTACCCAATCCTGAATGCCATCTTCACCAAGTTCGAGCCGAAGTCCGTTACCGAGGAGCGAGTCACTCATTGCAGACACTCAGAGGAGCGCGTCAACCAGCGTCTCGAGAGCGGCTCCACCCAGCCCGATGTTTGGAACTTGGTTCTGGCCGCGAAGGAGGGCAAGGAGCTCACGATCAAGGAGATGCACTCGAATGCAGAGCTCTTTATGCTCGCTGGATCCGAAACTACTGGTAAGCTTTCAACGTCTTTGGAATGTTCAAGGACTCGAGACTGATTCTGATAGCCACCCTACTAAGCGGATGCGTTTACACTCTTCTCGCCAACCCCGATAAGATGAAGACTCTCCTCGAAGAGATCCGCGGCAACTTCTCCACTCTGGACGACCTGACCTTCGAGCGTCTTGCAGACCTGAAATACCTGAACGCCGTTCTGAAAGAGTCCCTGCGTGTCTATCCACCAGTCCCCATCGGTAGCCCCCGAGTAGTCATGCCCGGCGGTCAACAGATCATGGGCAAATGGGTACCTGAGGGAGTTCGCATCTCAGTTCACCACTGGTCCACATATCAGTCCGAGGCCAACTTTAGAAACGCCAAAACCTTTGCGCCTGAGAGATGGCTCAAAACGGACCCGGCGTATGCTGGAGATGTTCTTGATGCTCACAAGCCATTTGGTTTTGGACCGCGCGACTGTTTGGGGCAGAACATGGCCATGCACGAGATGAGACTCATCCTGGCTACGTTGCTTTTCTCTTACGATCTCGAGCTCTGCGAGGAAAGCAAGGACTGGACTAACCAGAAAGCGTTTGCCTTGTGGATCAAGAAGCCATTGATGGTTCGCGCGACGCCTGTGGACACACAGACCAGAATGAAAATTTGAGAGAGTGTGATAGTACCCTATTCAGATGGAGATTGGAAATGTTGTAATAGCGATAGATCGAGGAGGACTACATTAGACATCACATAATTATAGAGTTCATCATCTAAACCGAGCAACCTTTTTGACGGGGACAAAATAGTCCATTGTCGCTACTGAATGATATCTAATTTTCCTTTCTAGCTAAGATGCCACTTGTCACCAACTCTGAAGCCCTCTGGAAAGGGGTCCGTAGGGTGAAGTAGAACCTGTTTGAAGGCAGTAATCCAAGCACTTCCCTTAACCGCCGGCACAATAGCATCGTACTCCCCAACCTTAGCTTCACTCCTGACTGTCCCAATGAACTCGGTTCCAATCACACTGCGATGAACAAACGATTCACCCACGGCGAGCTGTCCTCGTTTATGCAGCACGGCAAGTCGCGCGCACGTACCCGTTCCACAGGGGCTGCGATCTAACCGACCGGGCGAGACCACCACCGTGTTGACAGCCTCCTTATTGTTTCCCGAGCTGACAAGAGGGTTGGTAAACTCAAAAACTGTGACACCCCTAATCTCAGGGTTTTCCGGGTGTATAGGGTCTGTCTGCGCCTGAATAGCTCTCTTGATGCGCTCGCCCACTTCGACTAGCTCACGTCCATTCTCTGATGCAATCTGAAGACCGACTGAGGCAGCGTCCACAAGCGCGTACCACATCCCTCCATACGCAATGTCGACCTTGACAGGCTTATCAAATCCAGGTACACTAATGTCCAAATCCAAAGCATACACAAATGCTGGGACGTTTTGGAACTCAACGTACTTTGCCTTTCCGGCCTCGCATTCGGCTGTGACCGTGACCAACCCCGCAGCTGTATCCAGCTTCAGAGTAGTAATAGGCTCTTGCATCGGCACCATGCCCGTTTCGAGGAGAACAGTGCTTGTCGCGATGGTGTTCGCGCCGGACATGGGCGGATACTCTTCATGTTCCATGATGATGAAGCCGGCGTCAGCTTCCGGGTTGCAGGGCGGAAGAACCAGGTTGGTGCACATGGACGATGAGCCACGGGGCTCGTTGAGGAGAAGGTTCCGAAGGTTGTCTCTCTTCTTCCAGAAATGCATCATCTTCTCGAACATGTTTTTGCCGGGCGCATCGAGAACGCCGCCAACGACGACATCGCAGACTTCGCCGCCGCAGTGGGCTCCGACCACGTTGAACGTCCGTCCGAAGGTCATTCTGGAAACAAAGATATTAAAAAGGTTTGGTCGTCACTTTGAATTTTGAATAATGTGTTCTTTAGATTGGAGAAAGAAACAGCAACTTTGCTGTTTCTATTGCTTTTCATCTGCTGGACTTTAATGTTGACTTACACGGAGACCCATGCTGCCGAGGAGAGTCGGCTGGTGGGGCCCGACAAATACCGGAACCTCGATACCGATCCGACCGGAAGCGCATCCGGGCGGGATATTCAACTCGCCCGGGAACCAATCCGGGGCATTTCGTAAGCTCCAAAGTCTCCACGAAGGATTCTCTGGGCAAAGCTTCGGCCCGGCATGATTGGAAACGGTCACTTCGTTATCTAGAGGCTCTATCTGACGCGTGGTCGATGGCTGAGAAAGGAAGGTTTCCGCTGATAGTAGGATCTGCTTACATCATATCGCGAAAATCGGAATCTTACCCCGCGAACATCTTAAAAGCCGAATGGGTCAATCGTCATCAAGACACATTGATTGAAGATTGAATACAACTCTCCATCTACGACTTCATCAACATCATGGGTGGCCTCAGGATTCTCAGCGACGCCGTTGTTCACGACATCTTGATCAACTCGCAAAAAGATGGCATCTTGCGTCTCAGAGATGCTCTCCTAAAATGCTTAGTCAACGTTTCCAAAGGCACAGAAAAGGACTATCAACCTCAGGTCGGCGTAGTCAACCGACCTGAAGGCCAAAAGTGCCTCTTCCGGCCTTTTTCTTCCTCAGACAGCTTCGGAACGAAGATCGTCGTCACACCCGCGCCATCCTCCAAAGCCGCCGGAGCGTTGCATGGAATCGTCACACTGTGTGATCAAGATGGCTACCCGACCGGTATCATCAATGCCGAAGAGCTCACCGGCTATCGTACTTCCCTTTCCGCTTTGATTCCCTATATATGGCGACGATACACGGACAATATCGTCGTTTTCGGTGCCGGAAAACAGGCACTCTGGCATCTGCGCTTGGCTCTCGCTCTGCGTGGCGACGAAGTCAAGTCCATCGTCGTCGTGAACCGTTCTGAGGAGCGTGCACAGCAGTTGATCAGTAGAATCAAGGACGAGAACCAGAGGCTGTGGAAGTCTTCGACAACCATCGACTACCTCGCTCCCTCTAGCCCCGATTATGAATCCAACATCAAGGACCATCTATCCGTCGTGGACGCCGTTTTCTGCACAGTTGGCACCACGAGCCCGCTGTTTCCCGCCGACTACATCACCAAGGGACGAAAGACAAATCGGTACCCCTTCATTTCAGCCGTGGGATCCTGGCAGCCCAACATGATTGAACTCGATCCAGAACTCCTTCTTTTCGCCGCCGGCAACGTTGGCGAAGGTTTCCAGCGAAGCAAGGAGTCAAAGGGTGCAGTTCTTACAGATGACCGTGAAGGTGCTCTGCATCATGCCGGAGAGGTCATCCAAAGCAAGCTACAGCCTGACAGCCTCGTGGAGGTGGGCGAGGTTGAACTTTCGCGGCAAGCGGGAGACAACAAAGACCTGTTGAAATGGATTGAGGAAGGTCTCGTGGTTTACAAGAACATCGGTGTTAGCACGACGGACCTTGCAATTGGCAACGCGCTACTGGCCATTGCAAAGGAAGCAGGAACCGGAACTGTTGTACCTGAATTTTGATTCGCTTTGTTGTCAACAGTAGTAGAGCATTTGTGATTCAGTAGGAAAAATAAACGCCGATAATATTTCAAACTTTCTAGTCCTCAGAACCAAGACCGCATTGATAGTCGTTTGACTCGTTCAAGCTCGATTGTCACCGTCGTCTTTGTCTGCCCGGCCTGTCCACTGTACCGGACTCAGGCACGCCCTCGCCGTCGGAGAAGTCCTCCCACATTACCCATCCCGTCAAGGATCGAATCTTCGTCAAGTCGGAGAACTGGCTCGGTCCTTCCTCACGCGTTCTGCGACCCACATGACCGGAATGTAGGTCTCTGAGCCAAACACCATAAGAATTCTTACCTCGACCGTCTCGCATGCCATAGTAGTCTTCCAGACCGTCGTCGAAGTTTCCACCGGAACTGTCACGAGCTGCCTGTATACCGATTGATCCTGCTGACATGGTGCAATGGTGTGTCGTTCCGGGTTCTATGATGATGACAGGAACTGAAGCGTACCCAGCTGCAAATTCTTTCATCAAAACCTTCATTCGCGGAACGCCATCGACAATACTAGGTTGCCAGTCACCAGATGAGCCCATCACAGTCTGGCCCGATGCGCTCCAGAAGGAAAAGACACCAAGCCATCCAGATACATGGTCGCCGCCACTGCCTCTGGAGTGGAATTTGGCGATCTTATTCCAGAACACCTCGACTTGCGGACTGTCGGGGTTATTGAATGACATTATCATGTGTTCAAGAATAGGCCTCATCAGCTTCACGAATTGTTTTGGCTCGTCCCCAAATTCCTCGATCTTTTGAAGGCGGGCCAGGATGTCTTCATAGTCCGCAACGTCTCCCTGTAGGGTAACCGATGGCAGGCCGCACCGTAGTTGTGCCTCGTAGGAGAAGTAGTTTTGCATTGCTCCCATGAACAGAATCGATGCAACCACGCGGTCGTTATCAGACGTGGTCGTGAACGACGGCATGATCCAATCATGCAATTCTTCATCTTTGACGTTCGAGGAGATCATTTCGGAGAAGCGTTGTGCGAGGCCACCGAAGTCAGTTGACTCCATTGTAGATGTTAAGAGCCTGATTTTAAGCTTCTTGCGCCCCTCATGCTCGACAAAGAGGGATCTGAGACTTTCAGAGTTGGCATTGATGTAGAAGCTCAATTGCGTCAAGATTGCGAACCAAATGTCTTCTGGTCGGATGTGAAGATGGTGATGGTTACTGTAGGCATGGTAGACAGCCCACAAGAACCCGTTTTGCGATGGTGTGATATGTGTTTTGCGAAGATACTCAGACGAGAAAGAGGATTGAATGACGTTTCTCTTTGTAAGGCGCCTTCTTGGGTCTCTAGCCGTAGGCTCAGGGCTCCAGTCATAAGCTTCGTCGCCGTTTCTCGGGCAGGCCTTTCGGAGGACGTCATCAGGGGTGGTAGCTCTTGGCTGAGACCAGGTTCTGGCAGGATGGTCGGCAATTTGAATGGTGACGGGCATGTTGACGCTTCAGTTTGGTTGCACGGAAGTGATTGGAGGATGAGAATCGAGGACTACTTGAGAACGAGATTGACAAGAGGTTTTTAACATCGATCGGATGGACGTCTCTCGTGCTCGAACGGGGTTTTTCGACTATCACTTCCGCATGCGGAACCATTTGATTTGGAGAAACTTCAGGCAAGTACATATGACAATCGCTTCAGATTCGAGATATCCTGGTTTGGGTTCCACAGGCATATCAATTGTTGTCTGTAGATGCAAGGAATGGCTTTGTTCTGCAGATTTGTTTGTGTTACTGGAAACAAATCCATGTCTCTGCAAACATACCGTCGTAAAGTTACCCCATCGCTTTTCTCTCCCATTTTCATTCTGAGTGCATGAATAGGTACGTAACTTAAAACTGGTGCCTCAATGAAGTCCTCCTAGCGCTGGTTTTGTTCCGACCGCCTCGTCAGCTGGAATTCGCTCTCAACTCTTGCCTCCGCAGACTCGTCCTCGACCGATGGATCCTTCACATCAACGAGAAACAATCTTGATCCGTATGCTTGGTGCTGTGAGACTGTGACATCAAATTTGTCACAAAGCTCAAGTTGACTCGGCGGGTATGAGGATAAAGAACCTTTCCCAGGCCGCATCGTTGAGTTTGTCATTTTTCGCACTTCATCCGCCGTCCACCGCTTCGCGTCTGACCTCACTGTCCCTGCTATCTCTTTTATGTTCTTATCCTTGGGCATAACAATGACGCGGTTGATCATCCACTCTGGAGATCCCACAAAAGATGGCTCGGTCGCGGAGCCGTCTTGACGAGAAAGGTATTGAAACTGGAGCACCAACGCCAAGCGCGGATCTGCCGAGGATCCCTCAAGAAGAAGAATGGCGGGATAGCTGAGGCCGTACGACTCTTTGATCCGTTCCTCAAAGGGCACAATTGATGACCTGACCTTGAAATTGTCAATCTTCGGGTAGACATCCACCACCCGGTATCCCTTCGGAACGCTCCTCACAATGCACCCGCGGTCGATCCCAGATCCTAGGTGAAACCGATTCTGTCCAGCCATAAGCCGGATGAAAGCAGGAGACAAGTCTCCGTCCAGCCACACAGTCTTCAGGACGGTTACGAGCAGCTTCGAGGCTCTAGAATAATTCATCTCCAGTTTGCCGGAACTCTCGCCCCAGAGATACAACGCAATGCAATCAAGCGGCTCACTCTTTCGTCGGCATTGCAATGGCGCCAGGAAGAATTCTGTCCCTGCTCGTGTCCAGCCATTAGACGGACGCTGCTTCAACAGTGGTGTTGTGATTGTTATGCCATTATGATCGAGATGTAGCCTGCTTTCGACACCAAGCATCCGAAAGGGGATGACGTCGCCGGTGTTCTCGAACGAATGTGGTCCAGGTGCAAGAAGAGGTTCCCGAAGACTCCGTGATGACATGGATTTACGCATCGGATCGTCCAGGTCGGATATGGAACCCCAAACGAAGATGGATGGGTCGTCGATGTGCCTGATCACGGCCTCTTGTAATCTCTGGAACGCCCTATCGCCCTCTCCATATATCAGAGGCATATTGACCCCAAAGATGCCCAGAAGGGAATATGCCGTATCTTCGACTCTTGTCGTCTGTCTCCTCGAAGCCCAACTCATTCGCTGTGCCACACTCGCTGTGTGCAAAGGGCGATTGTTCAAGTAATCGCTCTCGATCGTCGTTGCGCTCGTTATGACCGCACCAAGCTCCGCTCGAGTGGCGATAAGTCGCCATCTCCCCCCGGAATAGAATTCAACGCGTCTAGGAGCAAGCAGTTCCTGCAACGTCCATCCGCGCGTGAACCATCGGCTGCCACGTATTCGCTCGTCGTCCTTCTCACTGCAACTTGTAGAATGTGCGTGCCAGCCAACATCTGCAAGGTGCACAAAGCACACCTCGGCGAGCTGGTACCATTTGAACATCGAGTTGATCGCTTCCGAGAGCTCTGCGCTACTGCTCTTGTTGATACAACAAGTGTCGATCCATATCCAGGCAAACCCACGGCTTCGCGCCAGGTCGCACGCGCCTTTGACCTTGGCCCATCCAGCACCAGTTGAGGGGCGGCCTCCTCCCTGGAGATCGTCGAAGAGAACTTCTTCGGCGCCCCATGTGTGCGACAAGATTGCGTACTTGGGGATGTTGTCGACGAACTCTGCTAGTTCGAAGCTGCGGGTATCTAGAAGACGCATAGTGATGGCCAGTCTTTGCGATAATATGAGCACGGCGAGTGATTGTAGCTGAATGAGGTAATTATGTAGCAGGATGTCATCTTGCTTAACCAAAGAGCGGGGTTTTCGATAGTCTAGGCAGGCACTAGACCCCTGTCTGCATGATGGACTTGTAATCACTCATGCTTATTTCTTCATCCAATGATAGACTTAGGTTGAGAAAGAATACTCAGTCGACTTAGATTATTTCAAATTATAAGCCATTCGCTTATCCTCCTGCACCCGGAAACAGTTTGATGGGAGAATTGTCCTCATACCAGACGACCCCTCATGAAGATAATCTGCTACTGACCGAAATAGACACTGTTGCGCTGACCATTGAAGTCGATTGTGTTAGAATCTGAGAATTGAGTCGTCTAGACACCATCCTCATGGTTGAAATCTGAAGCTGCTTGGCACAAGGGCGCAAAACATTGTTCTAGCACCGTCTCTGCCGATATATCGAAGCCAAGAGGAGCCGTAATGTCGAGAAGAAAAACATTTGGGTCGTATTCTGGGTCTCTAGACACGGAAACTCGCAAGTCGCATATTGGTGAAGTATTCAACTGCTGCAAGTCAGGCTCGCCACGGAGAATGTGAGTGGACATGTCGATCCCCGCGCCTTGCGGATCCAGGGGGGTATCGGGGTCTAGCCACCGATGAAGATTCTTCAGTTCGTTCTTCACACGGGCCACTATTCCTTCCGAGGATGCGTGGCCGCCGGACGCCAGGAAGTAAAGTATGTACTTTGACTCCGCCAAATTCAGAAAGCTACGTCTACAAGTCGATTCCGGGTTGAAAGAAATGAGTTGTAGCGTAAGAATAAGATCCAGGTCTGGCGCTCCCTTCAACCAAACAATGCATGGAGTCCCAAGGTAATATTCTCGGCCAAGAGGTGAAGGGCTGAGCGTCATGCCGAAATCAATCGAAACTGCCGTTTGTGGGCCAGGTCCTGGAAATGATGATTCGCCGTGTCGAGCAAGTAACCGCTCTATTCGGTATGACCGCGGTAATGTCCTGATTATGCATTTGTCTCGCTCAAGATTACTAGCCGACCCGACTGATAACTTGAAGGGCAGAAAGACTGAACGCAGCTTTGTCGGCACCCATGTTCTCTTCGGACAATATGCAAGTCCATTTCCCACACGATAGTAGAGTTGACTTCCCACGGACTTGTGACTGTCGTCGAAAGTGAGGGCCAGGGCTATACAGTGGAGAGGGTCATCCTTATACTGGCATAGTAAGGGGACCAGGTAGGTAGGCGTTCGTAGTGCATCGAATTGCTCCAGCGCCCTCCACACTGGACTGTCGATTGTGATACCATCATGGCCAATTTTGATTCTGCTCCTGATGTAAGGCGTCTGAAATGGCACAACATCACCTGCTCTTGCAAACGCCTTAGGATGAGGTGCAAAGAACGACGTGATGGGCCCTCGGTGTTTCAAAAGGTCCAAGGCTGTCAATCGAAGGGTGCCCCATGCGAAGATAGAATGGTCATCAACTTTCTGTATGATGTATTCTTGCAGTCTTCGGTAGGCATTGTGACCTTCCCCGTAGATGAGTGGCATGTTGACGCCAAATATGCCTAGTAGACAATAAGCGACATCTTCGGCGCGTGTCGTCTCTCTGCGGGAAGCCCAGCACATGCGTTCAGCCACGCTTGCTCGGTATATAGGGTTGCCAATCTCAATTTCCCCAGGACGGTTGCTGTGAGGCGGGTAATACTCTCTATGAAACAAATACTTTGAGTCGATCCCCGTGGCTGATGTAATGTCGTTCATAAGATCCTCACGCGAGCCTATCATCTCCCAGCGAGATGAGTAGAAGGATACTTGCCTAGGAGCCAAGAGCTCCTGCAAGGTCCAACCTCGAGTAAACCATCGACTCTGACGCAGGGTATGGGAAACTTGGCCCAAGCCGGGGTGTACGTCGGCGATGTACGCAAGGCAAATCTTGGAATTTGCATACCATCGAAACATGGAATTGATAGCCTCTGAAAGTTCCGCGCTGCTAGACTTGTCGATACAGCAGGTATCAATCCATATCCACTCATAACCGAGGTCTTTCGCTACACAACATGCTCCCGTGACTTTTGCCCAACCGCTCTTTAGAGATAGATCCGCTTGTAGGTCCGAAAATAAGACCTCCTCGTCTGCCCATGTATGGGACAGAATAGCGTAATCTGGAGGGTCTGCGATGAACTCTGAGAGTTGAAGTTTTGAGGTATGAAGTAGGCGCATCGTAAGTCTCGAAGACGGGTTTGGAAGCAAAGTTTGCTGACTTTACGCATAAGACGTCTTGACTTTTGTAACGATGGTGCGATGATGATGGAGGGGAAAAGTTGAAGTTGGTCGTCAGCCCCACCTCAGGCTGAGGTCGTTTCGTTAGGTTCTTGTGCGACTTGCTGCCTGCCATGCAACCACCCACGGCAAGGTTTGATTTGCTGACGGTGGGGCCTTTTCGACACGAGCTGCATGAAGACTAATGTGGTACATGATGACCAACGGCACGCGGCGAAGAGCATCTGGATCGCAGACATCGTCCACGTCGTATTTCAGACCAGTGTGCAATACCTATAAGGAGCTGAATTTGCTTACTTTCGATGCAACCCAAAACCTGCTCTTTCATTTGCGGTAAGCCTGAAAACACTCTGTCATGTATGAAGTAAGATGCCGCTAGCTTCACGCAAGCACGTAACCATGCGGAGATTTCCGATGAATCATCATTGTTATCTTGCTCCTGAACCATGGAACTCTCTGAAAACTCATTGAATTGAAATATTCCTAAGGGAGATCGATGTTGTAATCTCATAGCTGAAAACCCACCAGACCAGCTTCGATCAATCCCGCTCGCAAGGCCGTCTCAAAGCTCAGCAGTTACCGAATACTCAGTGAACATGCCCGGCGGGTTACGGTGACCCAAGACCTCAGCCTTCTCGACTTCCGCTCTGATCTCCTTGATCTCCTCCTTGGAGAGCTGCACCTTGACCGACCCGACATTCTCCTCCAGATACTTCAGCTTCTTCGTTCCCGGGATCGGGATGATATCCTCGCCCTGCGCCGACAGCCAAGCGAGCGCCAGCTGGCCCGGCGTGCAGCCCTTCTTATCGGCGAAGGTCTTGAAGCGGTCAACCAGGACCAGGTTCTTATGAAAGTTCTCTGGGCTGAAGCGCGGCACGATGCGGCGGAAGTCATCGGGCGCGAAGTCGTCGGTGCTCTTGATCTGGCCCGTCAGGAACCCACGACCCAGCGGCGCGTAGGCAAAAACGGAGATGCCAAGCTCGCGACAGGTGGCGAGCAGGTCTGTGCCTGTCTCGTTCTCGATGTCCAGCTGGAACGCGTTGTACTCGACCTGGATGGCGTCGACGGGCGCGACGGTGTATGCCCTTCGGATGCTGCTGGAGGCGCATTCCGAGATGCCAATGGCTTTGATCTTGCCGTCCCTGAGATAGAGGTATCAGTATCAGAGTAGCAAGTATTCTTCCACGACAGGAGACCCGAGTCCCTACTTACTTCTTCGCCTTGGCAAGTAGCTCCATCGTCTTCTCGACTGGCGTCTTGGGGTCGAGGCGGTGGACGTAAAAGAGATCAATGGAATCGATACCCATCTTCTGCAGACTGCCCTCGAGGCATTCGTTGAGGAACTCTGCGCTGTTGTCTGCCGACATGTTCCACTCGCCCTTATCGTTGACTGTGAACTTTATGCCGAACTTGGTCGCTATGAAGACGTCGGCGCGACGCTCGGGGTGCAACTTCAACCATTTCCCGATCAGAACCTCGCTATCGCCGTAGCCGTTGGCTGTGTCCCAGTTCGTACAACCGAGCTCCCAGGCACGGTCGAGAATCGCCAGACGCTCTTCGTCGGTGCTAGGAGAGGGTCAGAACTGTGTCCCAAGTAAGAGCACACAGGGAACATCTTACCCAACGGGTCCGTAGGCTGTACTCAGGCCCATCATTCCGAAGCCGAGGGCGGGTATTTGTCGTCCTGTCTTGCCGAGAGGCTTGGTGGGTAGAGATGTTGGAGGCGCCATGATGAATGGATGGGCTAGGCGAGAAAGATTCAGGATCGGATGGTATGCTGGTGAATGAGCTCGGTGAGGCGACGTCAGTAAGTTGGTCTATGAGCTGGAAGATGAACATCAGCTTGCCTTTATAGTTCTTCTTCCCTTTCCCCACATGTCCCCAGGGTGTAAGCAAGGTGCATTTAGCCGCTCGTTGACGATTCGGGAAAAGCCTGTTCCTAGCAAGATACGAATGCACCAAACAGTAGATCGTGCATGCGATCAGTCGCAAAAGTCCATCCTTGAGCTTGAGCTTGCAAGGTTGACCCCTCATCAGCGTGCCTCCAGTGCTACAGGTGCGGCGCAGCTGATGGACCCCGGTCGTGTCTTCAACCCCGGGCCTTAAGGCCGCTAAATGCACCTGCATAATCCATGGCAGCTACCGGGGTGATGCATCTTAACTCCGTGCTTTGCCATTCCTCCACTCCATCCGTCTGTTCGCATTTCGGGGCCCACGGGATGAAGTCGATGATATACGTACTCATGCCAAAATGCAAAGTGAAGAAGTCTTGTCGTGGCGTTTGATACCCAGTTCTGATGAGACTTTATGAACTTGAGTGATGAGGCCAATTGAAGGCGGGATACTGCTCACATGCTCAGCTCGAAGCTCGTTCGGCACGAATTTCTCTTTCCAACGCATGTATGAAAAGAAGACACAAGACTTAGGCATCGGACAATGGATTTCATATATCATATTGGTCTTGAGGCTGAAACTAGATTCTAGACATAATTGGGAAGTTTATTGTTGTGCGTGTTACTTAACCTCTTGAGTTCCATAGTCAAAGTCGCAACTCTAGCCCGCATGGGCGGGCTTTGCCGAAAAGAAACAACAAGGGTTATTTTGCTTCCATAGGCTGTCTCGAGAGCCTTGTTTCCAATGCACAAAATCGCGGATCCTCCAAGATCTTCGCTCGGCACCACTGGACAGGGATCAAGCATCTTGTATTTCCTTCGAGCAACAACTAGCAATAGTCGTCAATGAGCACACGTAGTATTTTTATTTACAGCACAATCTAATGTTCTTCCGATCAAAGCACCCATAACTCCTCACAACCTAGCAAAGAAAACGTACAACCTAAGCGCACTGCAGCACACCGACCGCAGGTTTCTCCATGTCACCCGTCCTCTGGCCTCCGAATTCTTCCAGTCCTTTGACTGCCTCCGCCAGCCCACTGACTCCCTCATCCACCAGCTCTTTGACTCCTTCATGTGCCAGCCCAGGGTACACATGCAGCTTGTACCGCTTCGCTGAGAGATGAAAGAAGATGTAGCCGTTGAAGAACTCGTCCCACTTAAGGGCGTACATGGGGTCCGACCTGGTGCGCAGAAGCCCAACCACGCGCGAGTTTGCTTCGATTGCTTCGGCAACGACGGTTTCGAGCACGGCAAGAGGTTCGCGCTGCTCGCAAACGGCTCGAGTGTTGATGTAGTTATCTGTCTCGCCAGCGAGGGTCTCCTTGTGGAATCTGCGGCGATGATGATGTGTCAGTAAGCGTGGCAGGTCTGGATTTTTGATCATACATACGATAGAATATCATTCGCGTAGTTAATATAAGTCATCATGTCCGGTATTCCTTGCATATACTGTCCGATGTTCGGGCACTGTTCCTTCGGGAAGATGAAGTAGGCGTACGCCTCTGGCACCCCACTCCTGTCGCGGACATAGTCGGGCCAGCCGCTTGCCTCTTTGCAGTGCTTCAGACCGTGGAACTCGCCGCGTCTTTCTAGTAGAGTGGCGTTGACGAACTGTAACGTCGAACACACAATGAAGTTGGCTACTAGAGGTTCGTAGTATTTCGACATGTCATGTAGCACCTCCGCGAAGCGCGACAGAAGAGCGGACGGCTGAGGCTCTCCCTTGTGGAAACGCTCCTGGAAGCCAGCCAGATCATCATTCCCGGCGTCATCGTCGTCGATGTAGATAGCTAGCCAGGAGTAGATGGCGATGTGTAGTTTTACTGCAAAAGGATGGGTGGGATAGTAGGCCTGAACAAACATAGTTAGTGATGTGATTCTGGGTAGACGTCGAACCATCGGTGAACAGTGGAGTTGAAGAGGTAGAAAGACAACGTACACAGGCGAGAGTGAGGCCAACATCGAAGTACCGCTGCGCATATTCAGACTCGTACGGAGCTCCTGAAGTAGCGGCATACTCAAGCATCGCAGCTTCGAGGGCAGGCCGTGTATTGGGATGTTGAGGCGCTTGGTATTTGAGGTCGTGGACGAGTTTTGAGAAAATGACGCCCAGCTTAGGGTTTGCCGCTCCAAGAGCCCTGCTCTCAGTGGAAAGTGCCATCTTTGAAGTTGAACTTGGACTGTTGTGTTGAGGAAATGCGATCTTACAACTTCAAAAAGCGAACATGATAAGATGTATCTTACGAATGGCGTGGTTTTAATAACTATCTTCATCAACACTACGTGACTCATGAGCAGTTCTGAATTTAGATCCTTTGACAACTCACCGCGGCCCGCGGCCTTTTGCCCGGGCTCGTTACCGATGGCTTGTTTCAATCCCCAGAGACTCGAATTGAAGTCAGATCACGATGTTACGTGGCCAATTGGCTTACACGGCCCCGCACCGACGTCTTGGTACTCGTTTAGTTTAGGGTATCATCGCTATTGGCTAATTCTGGCGTCTTCATCCATGGATCTGGTAGCCTGCTTCTTATCTCACGTTCGCCACTTCAAGGAGCTTTTCCCCTGCCAACTGGGGCATCGCTTACTGCCTTGTGAACTTAGCACTTTGTCGGTCATGAACCCTTGTATCATGAACCCGAAGCGATGGCGTTGTCGCCATTGGTTACACAGGCTGTCTTCAACATGTCAACTGCCCTCGGCCCGAGCGGGCCGCACCTCGCCTCTTTGCGTGTTTTTACCGCGTTTTCGCTTATCCGTACTGCATTATTGCTCACTGCGCCGCCTTATCTGCATGGAACTCAGGCGGATCTTGGCGCTGTTTCTTGCCTAGTCCGCCCTGTTTCTTGCCTAGTTGCTTATCCCCTTGTCGCTTATTCCCCTGCTGCTCACTGCGTCGGGCTCATCTCTCCACACTCAAGCGGGTCTCTTCTCCATTCACTACAACGTCTTCGCGAGCTTACTGCCATGACTGCGCCGCAGGTCGTCAATTGCTTCGCCAAGTCGTCATTGTCGAGACTCGAATATCCGCAGCGGCACGGAAGTTATCAGTGAATTCCGTCTTTTCCCTATCTTGTTACTTGCTGTTCACCTCTCCGCCTCGGTCACGGGTTTCTCTGTGCCGATCAGTGCTACGTCGCGCTTACATGTACTCAGTCTCGGGCCCGAAGTCATCGATCCACTTATCGCTGTGGCCGCCGTAAATCGGCGCTTTTACGAGAACGAGTTATCTCGTCTACCGCTAGACAAGCTTTCTGCAGCGGAGGTCGCCGCGCGCGAGGATGGCAAGGTTGCCTGCGTCTACTAACCCGTTCTCGGCTAAGCGATAGTTTCAAGTCTTGCCTTGATATGCGCGGCCCAGCCTGGACTCGTGGCCGACCCTTCAGGGTCCAAAGTCCCTTTGAGTAGGTTTATGCCGAGTCTTCTTACCGTATTTTATTGAACACGGTAAGTATTGCCTGTGGGGGTAGTACGAGTCAACGCTGCTGAGCACTCTTGTCAGACCTGCATCAAATGTAACGGCAAGCACGGCCAGACTGAGCGGGAAGTTGAGCGCGCGAAGCCGGTGACTACGTGTAAGTGTCTTGGGAGGATTCTAGACCGGCGATTTGCCTCAATTCAGCAGCTGTCGGTGTTGCTGCCCGGCTATGCGGTGCCTTGCCCAACGTATGTTGCCAAGTGACATATGATATTGTGATACAACGCTGAGCAAAACTTAAAATCACAGCCCACATAGGAATAGTCCGGCGGTAAGGAACTTCGGGTGTAAGGCAGTTTCAAGAACTGCGGTCATGTTGAGGACGTTTCGTAGCATCCAGTAAGAGGGTAGACATTACGATAAACGTAGTAAACACGATTCAGCTAGTGCTTCGTCAACCGCGATCATAAAATGACGTCCGTCCTCCATCGTTGAAACTCGAAGCAAACGAAAGGTACCTCTCGAACACAACAAGCGTCACGATGGACATCAAGGACATCATCGACATCATCGACCAGGCACCGGTCCCGAGATATGTCTTACTTCCCCTCGGGGCCGTAGTGCTCTATGTTGTCTTCAAGGTGGTCTACAACCTATACTTCCATCCCTTGCGCAAGTTCCCTGGCCCTGTGGCAAACAAGCTCAGCATCGTAAGCACCATACTTCAGAGGCTTCTTTGGCTACATCACTGACATTAGTAGATCCCCCATCTGTGGTCAGTGTTCAAAGGAAAGCAATCATATGAGCTACTCAGACTCCATAGCAAATATGGTGAGTGCCTGATAATCACCATAGCAAAACGCTGCTAGCAATGATTACTGATCGTTGATATACAGGCCATGTCGTTCGTTACGGACCCAACGAGCTCAGCTTCAGCTCAGCCAAAGCTTGGAAAGACATCTACGGCCCTCGCTCCGGCCACCAACCCTTCACCAAGGGCACCTGGTATGACGGCCTGAGCATCTACGCCGCCCAAGATATCCGCTCCATCATCACCGAGCGCGACCCCGTGAAGCACGCCGCAATGAGCCGCCTGTACGGCGGCGCCTTCTCACGCGGCTTCCTGAACGAGATGGAACCCATGATCATCGACTACATCGACCGCTTCGTCGATTACGTCCGCTCCAAGACCGCTGACGGCGGTACCGTGGACCTGACCTTCGGCTACAGCTCCATGACGTTCGACATCATCGGCGACCTGGCCTTTGGGCAGGACTTTGGCGCCATCGGTTTGGAGGAGCCCCACATATTCATCCGCGAACTCAACGAGTCTTTGGGTTTCACCAGCTTCATGGAGGCTGTCAAGCGCTTCCCGCCTTTGGGACCCATCGGCCGCATCCTCTTCCGCAGCCAGGTCGAGAAGCTCGAAGGCATCGCGCGCAAGGGCGGAGATTTCGCTCTTGATGTCATGAAGAAGCGCGTCGCGGAGCAGGACACCACCACTCGCAAGGACTTTCTGACCAAGGTGCTGCAGCAGCGCGCCGAGTCCAAGATGGACATCTCGGAGATTCAGCTCGCCGCGCAATCGTGGGACTTCATCGGCGCAGGCACTGAGACAACGGCGGCGGTTATGACATCCACGACTTATTATCTTCTGAAGGACAGGGAGCTTCTGGCCCGCGTCACAGCCGAGGTGCGTGCTGCTTTCCGTACCAGTGCCGAAATTACGAATGCTTCCGCCGAGAAGTTGGAGCTCCTCCATCGCGTGTGCCTCGAGGGCTTGCGTCTCCCGACAGGAGCGCCGCCCATCCTGCCGCGTCTGGTGCCCAAGGGCGGCGACACGGTCGACGGATATTTCCTGCCCGGAGGCACCCCAGTGACCATCGCCCCGATGGTTGCGGGACTTCACCCTGATAACTTCAAGGACCCGATGGTGTTTAACCCGGACCGATGGTTGGGCAAGGGCGGTGACATCTTGGAAGCGAGCCAGCCCTTTTCGCTTGGTGCCCGCGGATGTGGAGGAAAGCCGTAAGTTTCATAATCCCCCGAGCTACTCGTGCAGAGAAAGTCAGACTAATAACCCTGTTTGAATATTAGTATCGCCTGGATGGAAGTGCGTGTAACTTTGGCCAAGATGCTCTGGACGTTCGACATGGAACTGGACAACCCTGACTTGGACTGGATCGGGAAGGATTTCGACAACCTGCCGCAGTATGCTTTGTGGGTCAGGCAAAACCTAAACATCAAGGCCCGGGTCGCTAGTCATTGAGGTTGCCTCTGTTGCAACTTAGCCGAGGACACCGAGGGTGGGATGTATTACTGACTGTGTCTGATGAGTCGATGCTTATCAGAATGAGGTTGGATTGGTTATTGGATGTCGTGAACATGGGTTGATGTCAAGTTTAGAATGTGGAACCGCGGGTTGCTCCAGTCACTACATGGGTAAGGGCTTGAATTACAAAGTTTGTATATACAGAGGCGATGCAACGCTAGAGGTGACTGACTGCTACCTTATTAGAAGTTTGCCTCGGGATCTTGCTATGTAATTTATAGAGAGTTAGATGCGCAGCTTTTGTCACTGGAAGACTTCGACATGTGTTTGGTCCAATATTCTTGGGGATTGTGTCCGCGATTGACACTATGCCTTCGATTCACAGCACTGTCACGAAGCTGTCAGTAGGTTGGCATAAGACCTAACAAAACCAGAAGCCAGCATAGCCTGGTACGCAGATGCTTACCTAGATACGAGGCACCGTGTATAGCTTCTGCAAACACGACCGAGCAGCACTTGCAACATCCCACAATATCACCTGAGGCTGTCGTCATGTCTTGGTGATTCGTTGCGGCGCATAGTTTATCAAGATTTTGGTACATGTTTCATTCAACGTTCTCAAAAGTAATGTCGGCGGCCTTATTGCGCAACGTTATGTCACCCGTAGACGGCATTGTCGCGAAGCTCTCCATTAGCATCAAACCCGGCGATATCTGGAGGCAACTACAGCTTAAGACATAAATATTCCAAACCCTTTCGCACTCTCTTGCCTTCTATCACAAGGCAACTCTTCATTTCGTCTCGGATTTCTAGCCCTGAATTCAAAGTTTCAAGTTGAATTCTCCAGTAATAAACTCTCACCCCTTCCGCCAAAGTCCAAGCTACACTGTGAGTGCCGAGAGACTGGTCGCTAAAAGCCTCTTCGGTAGAAAAGAATTCTCTGCAGAAGTTATAGACTCGAAACTCACGGCCTGGGTATAAGAAGTAGTTTGCTTTATGATGTGGATTCCCAGCATCAAGCAGCCTCTTCACCTAATTGTCATAATAAGACTAATAGCGACCCAACCCCTACATGCAATGTTAAACCCACTAGAAATCTCATCCTAAAGCAGCCGAAATCCGCATTCTCTTCCCTCCATTCAAAAGCCGCGCTGAATCTTTTCCAATCCGCCGTCTGATGCCATCAGGCTCAGCGAGTCCCTGGGCAGCCTGTTCTCTCACGTCCTTGTCCAACTCGATCCAAAGCGGTACCAGCGCATCGTCTTTCCAAGGCCGTACGTCGGGCTTTCTTGCCGTCCTGATCATCTCGGCCACAAGATAAAAGACGGAGAGCAGCACCATGACTACCTGAAACGTCATCCAGGGCCACCGCACGACGATGCTGATCTGGCTCGTATATGAGGTTCCCCGGTACCAGGCGCTGCGTATCGTCGGGGCGGAATTCACACGCACGTCGTTGGACAGACTTTGAGCGACCTTTGCGATTAAAGAGTCAATTTCGCCAAAGCCTTCGTGCAGAGCCTTTTCGCGCGTCGTTCGCTCATCAGTAAACGAACCGCCCCCCTTGTACTTCGTTATAGTTGCATTACCATAGAAGTGCCAGCTGGTGAGGGGCTCGATTACTGTGAATTCCTCGTCTGGGTCTGCGGAGAATGAATCTGGTAGGTTCCGAAAGGTCCCTCGGTCTGAGTCAGAGGCCAAACGTGCTTCACTCCACGCTCCGATAATCTCCTCCCTTAGGATGCCTGCGTCTACACGCACTTGATGAGCCTGAACGCAGTACCAGAGACCGCAGTGGTATGCTTGAGGGTCTTCGGGGAGGGGATGATCAGACCACTCTGACGCGTTGAGGAAAGTCCCAATGACCGCAAACTCGCCGAATATTAAGCGCTCTTCTCTGGGACCTCCGGGAAATGGGACCAAGTCCGCGTCCAACGAGTACCCCAAAGTCCGCATTGAAAAATACTTATACTCCACCTCGTCTACGGCATCATTGATATCGATACCATCGCAGGGACGGAACCCAAATTTGACCCCATCGGATAGAACAACCCCGCATGAGCTTGGATCCCGGTCCAGAACTTGTATATGGCTTGTGGCATTGTTACAAGCGCCACAGATCCCAATCGTGGGGATGATTGGCCACGTACAGTTCCCCGTTGGACAGACGACTTCCGGAAAATTGACTTGTGCGGATAGAAATCCTACGCTCAAGGCAAGATCAGTCGAAAATGGCACTAGGTATCGGTTAGCAACGGTGTATCGTGGACATTGCGGTTAATAAGGAGGAGCTGCTTACATGTTATTGAGCGCGCACTTCCATGCGCTATCGCCGTACGGGGGAACACGGGCCCAGGGGCTGGAAGACCAGAAGCTTCCAGATCCGGGACATTGTCGATTCGCACCGTTATCAACTGCTGAGCAGAGATGCCAATGCCCAGGGTGGCAATGGTTAGGGCCCCTCCCAGACAGGCAATGTGTCTATGAAGGCGCTCATGATGTCAGGAGGAATACAAAACCAGCAAAGAAAAGGGGGCCTATATGGTACGTACGTGCCCTTGAACCTTGCCAAAACTTGCAGGCTGCCAAACATGCCTCTGGATGCAGCTTCGAAAGCGGCGATGTCTTCCAGGCGATAATCCCCCTTACGCCCCGACATGGAATTCCATTTGGACTGGGCAAGGCAGGCTGCTATTGAAACCATGAGGGCGGAGCGACAAAGTGTTGCCAGTATGGCGATGAGACCGTTGAGTGTCAAACCTTGAGCGGTCCAGCTGTCCTGGAGCTTCCCGTCGTAATGGAAGAGGACGACGACCTGTGTGATAAGACAAATTGTTGCGAAACCGCAGCTAAGTATCTCGAAGTACCACCATCGAAGGAATGAACTAGAGCTCGCCGTTGTTGTCGAGGCTGTTGTGAAGAGCTCCTTAGTTGACCCGTCGACTTGGTGTGCTTCAATCTCGATTGACTTCTTCCGCCCAGCTAGACGTCCCTCAGACAGGAGGCTGTCAGATTGAGATGGCGAGAGATTGTTGTCAACAGTGGCCTCGCGGATTGGCGGCCAGGGATGAGGGTCATCTTGTCGTCTTTGGATGTACGATGTTATCACGACCATGGCTTTCGAGGCAAGTGCAAGTCAAGACTGTGACCGCGACAGCCATCACCACGACATTTCGAAGGTGGTAAAAGTGCGGCAATATAAGCATCAGACAGAAGAGAGCGACCAACAGGGGAACATGCAGGGGCCGGGGGCCAGGCTGGTTTACTTAAGCACTCGTTGGTCCCAGAACCCGCTGACACGAGGAATCCGATTGGTGATATCCCTTAATTCTATTAAATCTCCCCTTTGAAGTGCTTTTCAGCCCTTGCCCAGCTCCAGTTGCATGTATGTACTCAATCTTCCAGGTGTGCAGGGGGGGAGCCGATTCTGGAAGCACTTCCGAGTCCCCAGCCGCCTCAAGCCACTAGGAACACAGAGGGACGGTCCATTTAGGCGCCTTCCGAGATTCTTCTGGCGGGGCATGCAGGCTGCTGGGGTTCTACTTCCTTGATAAGGTCATTACGAGGTATGCCACACTTGCCAAGGCCTCCACGTGAGGCAAGCTGGTAGAAACACAGCGCCGAAAGGTGCGTTCGGCTACAGCCTGATTTGCTTTTCCCAGGTGCAGTGATAACGTCCAGCCGCGCATTGCCAAGCATACGTCCCGTACAAAGGTAGAACCAACAGTCGGCTCCACCGGTGGAATTTCGAAATGGGTGATGTGTGACTCGAAAACTCCTGTAAGCGAGCCTCATCCTCAATAGGCAGGTCTAAGTGTGCCCCAAACCCTGTGCCAAAATGACAAGAGTTTTGGACCTTAACCCAGCCCACCTTTGGCACAGTTGAGTTGCTGACTTCTGACGAGGCTGCAGCATTACCGTATTAACTTGTTGGGGACGGAATCCATAAACCCCTGTCCACCGGGGTTAGAATATGTCAAATCATTACTAACAGACGACTTCCCCACGCCTGACCAACCAAAGCCTTGTTCACGGTGGCTCTATGAATTCCGGAGGCAACAACTGGATACGGTATTAAAGGTAGGCGCGGTTGCCTGATTGAAGTACTGCATAAAAGCGCCAAGACGTTTTGCTGCACCTGAGTCGTCACCGGAAAACCAACAGCGAATTGGTGCTCCTGCAAGATGAATGAACGCAGCAATATTCCTCGTATATCGTCGAGAAGACAGCACGAAAGCTGCCCGAGGTGGGCTGCTATGTTCGCTATGGGTCATGGTATGAGATGTTTGCAAATGGTAGTACAAATGAGAGATCCGCCTCACCATGACTATCCCAAGTTCATACACAGGATACCCCTAGACTTTCGGGCTCCCACACGAAAGTAAATAATTCAAAAAGAACCACCATGATCAACGCATCATAAAGCTTCACGACGTCGATGATGGGCTGGTGCTAGAGCGTGGCCACGATCTGACCGAAAGTCGTCTCTCCAGCGGCTTTCCTCTCCCTCCACAAGCGCACAATACGCTTCCACTCCGGCTCTTGCTTCTCTTCATCCTCAACCTTTTCCCACTTCCCAGACACAAGACGCCTCCATTGCCCCTCCGCGTCGAAGTCCGTCGGAGGCAGCTTTGCGAACACCTCTTCATACTCTCTTTCCCTCATAGCCTTCTCATCAGCCTCAAACAGGGCCTTTGCCTCCATGGACTCCTTCTGTACGCTCCAGACTTTCACTCGCTTTCCGGATGCGTTGCGTTCCCAGTGATATTCTGTTTCAAGAACGGGTCTCTTTTTGTGCTCTGCCTCATCCTGGAGCCTCTTCTTCTTTTGCTTCTGGAATGGGCAATCGTGAGGGCCCTTCTCGCACCCTGGTTCGCTGGACAATCTGCCACAGCATTGGAAGCGTAACTTCTTGTCGTCCTGGGGTATGTCGTCGGGCAAGTCGAGGTTTGAAGGGAACCCGAGGGCCAATTGACCTTCAGCGATGGATCAGTTGTCAAGAACGAATCGTTGGAATCAACTCAGTTACCTGTGTGCCTCTCGCACTCGCCAAACTCTTGCTCCTGCTCATCCAACGTGGCACCACAGTGGTTGCATGATGGCAGCCTCTCGGCCTTGCGCTTACTGCTGGTCGTCGTTCCAAGGCATCTCGAAGGAGCGGATGCATCAGACATGATTACGGATCATGCAGAGGTAATCATGCAAAACGCGGGAGAAAAATCAAATGAGATTGATTCCAAACTTTTCCCCTGACATGAAGCAACGCAGCCCTGCGGCGGCGCGTCCTCAGCCACCAACAAACAGCTCCTGTAGCTCTTATCGATAAGCTCCAAGCTTACTGAGGGGGTAGGTCACGTGGATAGCTCCATGTCTGGATTACGCTATCAATGCAGATTACCCCTCCACCCAGAAGGATCTTCGAATCCCGGCCCCGATTTGTCATGCACTCCAGGTCTCCGCCACAGGGGACGCCCGGCGAATGAGAAACCCAGATGGTGACTTCAACGACTTTTTTTTCTGCTGTCGCTTCTGTCTCTGCCGGATGCTCCAGAGGGGGCGACTCAGTTGGAGGGGCGGGCGGTGACACGAGGTTCCGGCGCTTTGGAATCGGGAGCATGACGCAGGGCCTCTTGTATATAACCTCACTTCAGAGCCAATTTCCATTCTCCAACCGCTCTCACTTGTGTAGCCAAAAAATCGCGTCAATTTCCCGTGAAACAACCAAAACACAGCTTCTCGCATCAAACACCCCCGTCGCCATACCGCCCAAAAATCACGACCTGGATCCCAGACCCCGAAACCCCACCGCGCAGCTCCAGCAGCTCCAACCGCCGCCCCTCACCACCACTCTGCGCGCCCTCGCCCTCACCCTCCTCCTCGCAATCTTCCTCTCGTACACAATGCCCTTCTCCTTCCTCACCCGCTTCACCCGCCCATTCACATCCACCACAATGTCCCTCGCCGCCAACTCCTCCACCGGCGCCGCCCTCCCGCCCGGCGCGCAAAAGGCCACCATCGCCGCCGGCTGCTTCTGGGGCGTCGAGCACCTCTACCGCAAGCACTTCGCCCAAAAGGGCCTCATCGACGCCCGCGTCGGCTACATCGGCGGCGACCTCTCGAACCCGACCTACCGCGCCGTCTGCGGCGGCGACACCGGCCACGCCGAGGCCCTGCAGGTCGTCTACGACCCGGCGCAGGTCTCCTACCGCGCCCTCCTCGAGTTCTTCTACCGCATGCACGACCCCACCACCGCGAACCGCCAGGGCCCCGACACCGGCCCGCAGTACCGCAGCGCCATCTTCTACCACGACGACGAGCAGCGCAAGACGGCCGAGGAGGTGACGAAGCTGGCGAACGAGCAGTGGTACAAGGGCAAGATTGTGACGGAGGTGATTCCCGCGGGGCAGTGGTGGGATGCCGAGCAGTACCATCAGCTGTATTTGCACAACAACCCGTCGGGCTACGAGTGCCCGAGTCACTTTTTGAGGACGTTCCCTGAGCTGCAGGGGTGACTAGCGAAGGATGAGGGGAAGAGCAGGTTGTAATGATAGAGTGATGGGAGCGATTGATGGGATTCGGATTGGTTCTTTCTTTTAACATATGGATCATGATATCAAGATGGGGATGGTATGGGGTGATTTGGCTAGAATCTGCTGAGACAGGACTGGTTAGGATATGATAGCGTTCAACCGCTTTATTCACAATGATGCAATGAACTCGCTTGAAATCATGAACTCTCGAGTTTACATTACTATGCGAGAAAATGCTGTGTGAGGCATACTCATACCATAGTAAGGACCTGTTCTTTTCCAAACTTAGTAAAAACTGTGTTGCGCCATTCGTCAAACCAAGCCGTCGACTCAAGGACTTCCAGGTGTGAGGGACCTCCATATGGTCCCTTGGGTTCAACCATGATAATCGCAGATCCTACTCTCGAAAAGGTAGCAGTATCCTTCGATGAACGCTCGACCCGGTTGGTCGCCGTGACTTCTTTGGTTTCTCGGCAGAGAACGAGACCAGACACACAGTAACTCCGCTTCATATCTTCACGTAGAGATAGTGGCAGAAAATAAACTGTAGGGAGGGCCTCTCCGTCGGAGCAAAGCCTAATGTCTTGCCAAAATGTCGGATGCGCAATGTTGGCCAGGCTTTCGTCAGTCAGCGTGATAGAGTATCTCCACGCGTTGGTTGTCGAGCTGTGGGGACTCAGATCTAGTGTGGCCGGGCACAGTCGTCCACGCAAGGTAATGCGACCACCAGCGACCATGCCCTTATCATCCGAGGTAAGTGGGAAGCAAGTCGCGCTTATGATCTCAACCAAGGAGAGGTGCGTGCCGTCGTCAGGCCATGCTACATTGCTACTCCCGACGGAAGCCCAGGACCATGTTGGAGGTGCCGATAGCAATGTCCCTCGAGCTAGCGTCGGCTGCAGTCTGGGCCGAACCGTTCCATGCACGTACCACTGAAGCCCTCCTGAGATGTCCGCTTCCCAAATCCCGGCCAGATAGGACCCGAGCGCAGGTACCCGTCGCTGAAAAGTAGTAGCGATGCCTGACAATGCAGGGAGCCGGTCAGCCTCGGAGGTCAACGAGCGAGACACATATCCCTGCGTGATATAGTACCATGACCGACTGTCCCAGAGTGAATTCCCCGTCCTGATGAACCAATCGCGGCTAAAAGTACCCTCGATGGAGTGGTGGAGCTTCATGCATTCGCAGGAGCTTCTACCTGTTTTATCTTCGAAAATCAACTCACTCTGCGTGAAATGTAGTACGAATGAAGACAAGATTCTTTCCTGAAATGCCCAGCCCCGGTGTAGGAGAGGCATCTCGGTCAGTGTGAGGGGACCTCCCGAAAACACAATTTCGTGGTATTCATTGGGGCGAACGTAGATGGGATACTTCAAGACAGGGAGCTTGATCTCATGAACTCCGCGCCGAAGTATGGGTTCACTGTCGGTGTTTATAAAAAGCCCCTGATGCCCATCGGCAGCTCCCATGGCGGAAATGGTCAGATGAGCATTTGCGTATACTGATGCCATTCGGGAAGCCTCTACAGCCCAATCCTGCGCGTCATCTTGCACGATACACAGACTATCAATCCAGATGTAGCGAATACCGAGATGTTTGGTGACGAGCATTGCATCTTGAAATGTCTTTGTGAGGCCTCCCCACGGAATCGATTGGGAAAAGGCGCCCATAGTTTCCTTGGTAGTCTGCAGCATTTGGGCGGCTATGTCTGGCGAGCCCCAACAGTGACTCAAGGCGACGTAGTGTACACCATCCTCAAAGGTCTGTGCAATTGATGATGTCTCGATGAGGCGAATTTCCAGTGGCGCCGCCGGCCCTAGGTCGCCCTGAGGTCGACCGTCGTCTAGCATTACAAGGCGGGCAGGCAAGACCGGTTGTTCTTCATGTTCTGCTAGCGTGTAGGACAGCCGCTGATCGAATGCATTTTTGACAAACAGCCGCACTTGATCCAACGACGGTAAGTGGGCGCTCCAAGGTAGAGAGATTATTTCATCCCAAGGGCAGGGCTCTCCTAGAGTTTGTCTTATTATTAGTTTTGAGTTCCTACGTGGCTGTAAAGCGCGACTGTACCTTCCATGGTGTGAATGATATAATCGTAACTCTTTACACGGAGTAACAGAACGTGCGATGTTGAGGGGTCTGACCGTCCGCGGACGGAATGCAAGAAAAACCCATATCTACCTTCCATGTCACCTTCTCCTGCGCACAGCTGTTCTGTATGGCCAAACCACCCCCAAACTTCTCTGAGGAATACGCATGATAGGCATCCAGCTGCTGCAGTAGCTTCCAGAGACTGCGGTTCGACGAAAAGACGCCAAGTTGAGTCAAAAGGATCGTAGCCGCTTAGCTCTCGAGCGAGCTTTCGTTGCCGCTCAAATCGATCTGGCTCATCCCAAGAGTATTTTGGAAGTCGGAGGTCATAGCAGACAAGACAGGGTACATCCGGTTCTGTCTCATGTTCTTCCATCGTTTGAAGCTGGGCGTCAGTTTCTTCGGAAAGGCTGCTCGGAAACACTTTGCTGCGTTGTTCTCGAAAGTTTGTGGGATCAGAGGAAGAGGAAGGACTTTAAGAGAGGGGTTATTGTGGAAGACGAGGGGGTAGAGTAGGCAAGTGGAGGAATAGATAGCATGCATGTCAGATGACATTGACATCAGCCAATAAGGTGACTCACACCTCACGGCCTTTCGAATCCCAAGGCATACTGCGGTACCAAGCCAAGATATCAGGTCTTTGAAGGCCAGCCTGACCGGGTACGGTATCCCGCGCGATGCGACTGGACTACAGTACAAGGCGAGCGGGGTTAAATCTGTTTACCTTGCAGGGAAGTCGATCGACCTTTTTCCATTTCTTTTTTTCTAGCGAATAGCGAATTTCGTTTCAGACAGAATTTAGACAATGAAATACAATACACCACCTGAATGTTTGTAAGCGTGGTACTTCGGCCCTGTAAGTGGATATGAGATTCTGGGGTTTGGTGACGGATTGAATATCCCGCTCTACTTAATTTCATGGGTTCATTGCTTTTTAGGCTGGTATGGAGGGTAACAAACTTTCAGGGGGTGTATTGTACAAGTTCTTGACAATGTTAAGTGCTACATTCCACTCGCACCGCATGGGATGTTACTCACAGCAGCCAGTGAGTAGTCATTTCAGAATTGACTTCTTGATATCAGCTCCAAAGGTTTTACTTACCCATCGTATCATAGTACTAGTCTCCGTTGGTGGTGGGTGGCTAAACCCTGCCGCTCCTTCGGAAATCTAAAGCACCAACTGAACCACCCAACTGAGCTCCCCGGAATTGATAAAGTTGCTTTCCTGCCTTCAACTTCTCTCTCCAGTAAAATAACCTGCAGCCCATGTCATTCTTTCGCATGTGTACACTGGCACGGAGATCTTTCTTTTGTGAATTCAATGAACGTTCTGTAGATAGACCTGGGGTTATGAGGTGGTGTATTTTGTCTTGCGTAGTCAACGACTAAATACTACGGCCATTCGTCACCATCATGAAACGCCAACGTGTTGACTCATGTTGTCAAGTAAGTTATCAAATTTTTATTGATTGGTAATTGTACAAACGCCAGCTCCTCGCCCAAAGGCGTCTTCGGAGCTGTTATCATGAGAGGGGTTTCGTCGCCTCTGTCCTAGAACTTTTGCAGCAGAGAAGAGAATAGTAGGCCTTTTCTGCTGCGGGATATTTTCAAACAACCACTGCCGTCCCCTGTGTAGGTAGGATCACCATCTTACACTCCTGCCCCGAGCCTCAGCACCGTCATCTACTTCCTGCGGTTGTTCTGCATCATCAGAATCTGCACCATCCTCACGAAGATGTTGATAAAGTCAAGCTCGAGCGCAATGCTCTCGTTGACGGCATCCTTACGGATGACGCCGCGCTCCGCCAGGCGGGCGTGGTGCAGGATCTTCTGGACGTCGTACAGGGTGAAACCGCCAAAGACGGCGAGACCACCGTAGAGCGAGATGCTCTCGGTGATGGCGAGCGTGCGGATGGCGGTAGCGGGCAGGATCATGGGCGCGAAGCTGGAGGCGATGACGACTCCGAGGCCGGCCAGGAGGGGTCCGCCGATGTAGAGGTACTTGTCCTGCTTAGCGGTGGCGCCGACGATGGAGAGCGATCCCATCATGGCCACGGTGTAGAGGCCGGCGCGGGCGAGGAGGGCACCGGGGACCATCGTCAGGAGCGGGGCGATCATGGCGGCCTGGGTCGCGTTGAAGGCCGTCCACATGGCGTACTTGGGGATGTAGCTGCGTATCGTCAGTCACTGCTCTGCTAATTCTCGAGGAAGGTGCGACTTACTTGTCAGGAGAGATGGCACGGGTGCCATACATGGTACCGAAGCTCAGCGCCAGACCACCAAGACCAACGACCCACGGGTTCGTGACCATCAGGCGGTAGACGAATCCGCTCTGGATCATCTGCCTCGCGGACAGCGCAATGATGCCGACGCCCAGACCGGTGTGCAGGAAGGTGTCGTTGAGGTACTCGCGCTCGTAGACGGGCATGCCGCCGTCGTCCCTCGTCTCGCGGTTGAAGACGGCGTTGATGGCCACCAGGGTGCCGCCGAAGATGGCGCCGCCGACGAGCATCTTGCGCAGCGGCGAGGCCTTCTCGCCCTGGACGGGGGTCGCCTGCTGCATGTAGCCGCGGGCGGAGTTGCGGAAGGCATTGCGGGCGGTGAAGAAGGTCGAGGTCGTCGCGCTCGTCGCTGTCCTCCTGGTGAGGGGCGTCTTGGGGGTTGTGTGGATGGCTCGGGTGAGCTGGGGGATGCGCTGCGCCAGGCGCGGGGGCGCTTGGCGGATTGCCATGCTGAAGGACATCTTTGCTGGATGTGTGTGTGTGTATGTGCGGTGTAGCGTGTAGATACAAAAGAGAAGGTCCTCGAGGGGTGAGGATGTTAAAAAGAGGTTGACGATGGGAGTCTGTCGCCGTCGGAGGCAATGACGAATGACGTTTCTATGCTGCGGCGTGGAAGGCGGATGGAAAAGCTCGGGTGCCTTCCCGGGAGGTGATTATGCTTAGCTAAAGCTTTTTTCTGGTCATGTGAGTGGTTCGGAGAGAAGCTGGTGGAATTTCCCGTACTTTCTGCGCGGTGCAGCGGGATTCCTCGCATTAACTCCGACCGGTTGCAACGGATTTTGGAGTTTGCAGGCCAGCTGGCAGACCGGGTGACTCAGCATTAGCAGCTGGCAAGCACACCTACCGGGAGTGAAGGCGAACATCGTGAAGTCTGGACCACGAGAAGCATCTCGTCGCTCTCGATCCGAAAATAGAAACAATGGGCAAAGTGAGGCTGATGATGGACTGACTGCCTTACATGACCCAACGGCATCAGCATTCCGTGATAATTCCACACGACTCCGTATTCCCTCAGAAAGCCAGCACTTATGACGGAACCACATCATAGCAGCACAGCTGACTGAGCATCCGAATCCCCATTCTCATCGTCACACTCATCAGCCACCATCACAAAAAAACTCACAATTCCAAACCATCCCATCGCGAACACAAATCACCACAAAAGTCCTTTCTCTCCCCCCCTTCAAATCTCCAACAACCACCTGAACCATAGCACCGCCACCCTCTGAGCCTAACCCACGCCTAGAAGACCTGTCACCCCGTCCTAACCTCGGAAAGACTAGACAGACCTAAGCCAAATGAAAGCCACCCTTGACATGCCGTGTAAAGAAAAGCCACCAGTGTCGCAAAAGCGCCCTGCTACCCCAATCGAGCGCCCCGAGGCAGCTTCAGTCCAGACGGCTCAACGGCTTCTTGGGATTGATCCTGCCTTCATCTCAACAGTCCCAAGGTGTGCCGATCGATCCTTTTTTCTCTCTGTAGATTCCCGTCGCGCAGTAATCTCGGTGGTCCGGTGTAATGGGCGCAAATTACGCCGGCCGGCTCGTCAGTAATCACGAACCACCAAGCAAAAAAGTAACTGATAACGAAAGAAAAAAGACACATCGGACGAGTCGCAAACCTGCCAGCAGCCATGAATAACCAATAATACCACCCACTGCAATTGCAAATTTTAAACTCGGCCCTATCACGGCGGCAGACCACCCTCCGAACACCAGGAACCGTCCACTAAGAAACCCCATCCCGTAGTCGACTCAGCAACTTCGGCCGTCTGGCGTTGCAAAAGACCAAGCCAATGGTCGTCGCCAGGCCCAATCTTCGCGATCTTCAACGTCATTCCCGCGTCAAACCCACAAACGGCAAAGGGCGCTGCTGCACTCCACACGAGCTAAAATCAGCGTTACGGCGCCCAGTTCGACTGTAACCCAGCCAGCACCAACACCACTGGACCACTCCGCCCGCCGGTTGTGAAGCCGTTCTGTTTGGGAGTGCCGCTGTTGCGACACATGATCGCCCTCGGTCCACGACGGTTCCAGGGCGGGAAGTGGGCTTTAACATTCTTTCTTCAGCCTCCAACGCAAATCTTTCGAGTTTGAGACTTGGAACCACACTTCGCTAGGTCTGACGTCCAACTTCCACTGCATCAATTCCCATCGCACTTTTTGTCCGCGGGGAAAACCACAATGACTTCACTCTCAGCGCAGGACTGACTCGAACCCGTTGTCGAATTGTGCCTTGGACCTTGCCGGGGCTGATCTGCACAGCACCAACAAGGCCCTGTTCTGCATCGGGGCTGTCCCCCCCAACCCCCAACTCCCAACTCCGCCCTCTGTGCCTCTCTCTGTCATGCCCGCTCAATGATCTTCCAATAGCGCCAACAGCGCTGCGACGAAAGGGCCATCGGACAGTGAACCTGCATGAATCTCCAAAGTGTAAGCTTAGGTAGCGCCCGAGCTACCTTCCCTTGGGGGTGGTTTAACGGCCCCATTATCGCGCCTCCGCCCCGCACGGGTCGCAGCATCAAACGAACGACCGAGCCGGGCCCCCTCCCACCCCCAACACCTGTCGTCTCGTTTTCTCAGGCTTCGGATGTTTTTGCTCTGCTTCGCCTGCTGCTTTTCTTATGTTTTCGCGCCGGATGCGACGTAACATCATCAGTAAGACCAGTCCTGCAGAATCCCTTTCTTCCCTGATTCCTGATTCGGACCCCGTGTTGTGGATGGCAATTTGCCAGGATCGTCGGCAGAGGGGGCGCGTTGGTTGCTCGCGTGCTGTCTATCCATAGCCGTACGAGTGCATATTAATTGAACATAAGATCCTCCTTCGACGACCCAAGAACCAGAAGTAGAAAAGTCGCCTGCACCAACAGACCTTTCTTTTTCCTTCCCGTCTTTGTGTGCAGCACTCGTTTCACGCTTCGGTTTGTGGCTGTTTAGGTGGCCCCTGGTGATTCCCGCCAACCCCCAACGGCGCTCGTTAGGTCCTTGGCCATTCTTTGCTGCATGCAAGTCAAATTCGTTCAAGAACTCGTCCAAGTCCGGCTCTTCGTCCGGACGACCGTTCGCTCGCAAGTCTATAACACTTCGGCCTGTCGCAACTGCTCTCATCACGATCCATCGCAGCAATCTCAGACATAAATCACAACCTGTGCCTCTGTATCCAACATTAGCACACACTCTGCAACATACCCTCCTCCGACAACAACACACCACAACCATCAACATGAAGGTCACAGCTCCCATCTCTGTCGCCATGCTGGCTGTCACTGCACTGGCCATGCCCGTGGATACTGAACAACACCCCATCGCCGTCGAAGGCAGTGGAAGCTCTGCGGTCGAAGCTGCCGCTACACCAGTGCCGACAAAGCCATCAGCCAGCAAAGCGCAAGCTTCCGCGATCGACTCGGAGGAACTCACTGCCTCGCTCAAGGCGATTTTCAATGAGCAGGAAATGCCAAAGGATGGCCGCGCGTGCTTCTGCGCCAACGGCTCCATCTGCTGCAATACTGGGAAGGGTCTTGACTGCACACAAGGTCTCTGTGGCATCTGAAATGGAGCCCTGGGACACTTTCCCGGCGACGATCACCACTCCGGCCCCTGGTATCCACATCGGACCACCGGGTGGGGCATGGGCCGGTGCACCGGCCTGCGGACCCTGGTTATCGACGGGGACCATCGCCGTGGAGACTCGCTCCGGAAGACGACCTCGTCATTGTGGGCCCCAGCCGTCGCGTCGAGACACAGCGAATCATCCGACTGGATGGTATCGCGGTGTCGGCAATGCAACCTCGGGCAAGCCACTGGCAGAGGTGGTCCAGGGTGTACCTAACCCTCCGGCGGGCCATGACTAGAGACCGACAACGGGCTCAAGGATTCGCGCCCGTGGGATGCGCGTATACCGCGACGGACGTGTCGAAACAACTGCCCCTTTTGGACCACAGCCTAGCCGGTCGCGTGAGGTTGCAGAGAGAAGCAAGAGAGGCCAAACCATGACGGAAGATAACTTTGCTGTGCATCAACAGCCAGCACCATAGGGGTTCAAGCATACCCGGGCCTGCAGTTCGTTGGTGCAAACGTGGCGGCACGTTGCCGCGGCTATTGAAGATAATCGTCAAACCGAGCTGACGGTAAACTTGGGGTGGGGATGTCGAGCAGCTGCCAGTTTATTAATCTCTAATTCAACATGTGCAACAATTGGTTGTCACGCAATTTTCCCAGTTGCAAGTGAACCTTCGTGGGAGAAGGTGGTTTTTCTCAAGCTCGTAATCGTACTGATGGTGAAACTGGCTACAACCTCACAGTCGAAAGCTAACCATAGAAAAGCGCCAGCTCATCGGGGGCTTCAGTCCAGCCAGCCTCTCCGACCGAGCAGAAGGCCTAGCTGCCCGGGCAGCAAAGCCGGCACGCTTCCTAGACCTTGAGTTTGCTGGTCTCAAAAAACACTGTCGAAGATGAAGATGTAGAGATGACAATGGGACGTGGCGGACGAATCCACGACGAGTTAGTCACCAAAAAGTCTTTCTCAAAGGCTCGTGTGCCAGGTGTCAGCCGGTCCGTACTGGGAACATCGATGGAGCAGGTCGGTCCTGGGCTGATCAGCGCGACAGCCCGGCCAGAACATTGCAGACGAATGTTGATATACCAAAAAGTGTCCTCAATAATATGCGCTTCAGCTCTAACTTCGTCGGATTGAGCGGGTACCGAGTACGGGAAGGGAGCATGGGCCGCGCAAACCGAATCTTGAAACACTGCACCGCCGATATGTCGATGAGATTGAGGTCAAGGTGCGAGTGCGGTCAGGATTGCTGCGATTCGACATCGTAGCCGGCACGTGAAGGTCAGGGATGCCCCATTCATGGAAGCTTGCTCTCGTTGCTGGCTCCCATGGCAGCTGCGGGGTTCATGATACTGGAGCTAGAATGATCGATCAAGTCCCATGCCCGAGGGCTCAAAAGCCAGCGTGCACTTGGTAGTGTCCGGTTGACGGCCGGCACTATTGTTAGGGCTAGGCACCTGTAGGGAAACGAAAGCGACAGCGGTCAGGGACAGTGCATGGTGCGACCCTGAGCGAAGCGTTGATTGTGAAGTCTTGTGAAGTGTTCTGTGCGGCTTCTAGAAGGATGTTAGAATCTCGTCGACACGTGGTGGAAAGGATAAAAAATCGCGACGGCGGTTAGATTGCGGGAGCTGGGCGGCGTGTGTGAGAGCTGCACCGGTCCGCGGTAGAATTATCGGATTGCGGTGTTCGACCGGTGACCGACGGTCAGTTATGCCGCCACGAGGAAAAGGGTGCATGTTGCCCAAAGTGTCCCGTCGGTTTATGCGAGCAGTCGCGTGTGGTTGGAAGCTGCGTCCGTCGTTTATGATTCTACTGCAGTTGGTGCCCAAAAGGTGTTCCTGGTCGCGTTCCAAGGGCATGGGAGATGTGTTTCACCACGTAGAAGTCTAAGTAAAGATTCTTTGTGGTGTTTGCGTCTCTGGGAGCAGCAGGTGATCCGACCATTGGGCTGAGAACAGATTCCAGCGACTTGATCGCTGCCTCAAGTTCGTCCACTCTGAAAGTGTGGCCACAGAGCCGCGTGGCTACGGTGTTACATTAGCTGATGTATGAGGGCAAGCGATGAGAGATGAATCATGTCGAAGACCTTAGGTTGGGTCCAAAGGCAAACCGAGGTCGATTATTGGCAGACCGGAAGCGAAACAGTCGGACTTGGGGAATACGAAGCTCGTCAAAGCCTTCGGGGCCTCAACGTTTGGCTTTTCGGGCCGGCCGTGATGTTGGAAGACCAATTCAAGCCGGGGCGTGTGGGTATGGTTTTCGTGTGTGGGGGTGTAGGGGACGCGCTTCTGACAGGAAAAAAAAGGAAGCAGAGAAAGAAAAGACGAGACCAAAAAGAAAAGAAAACGCAGCCCGAGGATACGGGTGGGCAGGTGCATCAGCGGCGCGGGTGCGGCTGCAGACGTTGACGGGAGGAAAGAACAAAGAAAGAACCTGACAACGGCCGGGGCAAGAGCGTTTTGCCAAGACCCGCACCAGCGCAGATTGAGGCGTGGGAGGGAAGGCAGATTGCAGCGTGTCGCCCAGTGGAAGGTTCAACGGTGCGTGGCTGCTTCCTTCTACCCTTAGTACAGTCATTTACTTCCTTCCTCTTCACACTATCTTGCCTTCTCTTGCCATACGCAAAGCACCTTATCCTGGGAGGGCAGTAGTGGATGGGTGTGCGCCTGCCTTCTCTTCTTACCTATTGGAGGCAACTTATCATTGGGAAGGATCGCGTGGCCATGTGGCAGTCGCGAGCAACCCACCATCAAACGCCCCTTCTATTGGATCTTCCTTCATTGTCCTTGTCCTCGCCGGCAATCTGCAAAAAAGGCAGGCCCTTCCCATGAGACCACATGGCAATTGCCGGACTGCAATGCAAAACAAGACGCAATTTGCAACTTTCCCTCTTTGGCCAACTACCGAAATCTCGATGTCGCGAACTCTTCCTTGCATGTGGTTTCGAAAGCTACCTACCTGAGGTGTAGGGAATGGGTTGCCCTTCGTCAACTCAATTCGCCCATCGAACGCCTTAGGTCAGCGGGCTACAGCGATAGGCGGCACAGCTATTCCTCCGTCTTTCCAATTCCTTCCGCCTTCTAGAGGGCTTCCATGGCCCTTCCACGGCCCTTCCACGCATCCCTCCCTCCCATCAGCCGGTGCCTTGCCCCTCCCCTGGGCCACCATCCCCCAGCTTCATCGCCAGCAGCGACATGGTTAGCCGGGTGCACCCTCTCCTCCATCCGCTGTGGACTGGCCGCTTCAATAGACCGTCGCCTTTCGGGATCGTTTCGTGCCCCGTGCTCGCTCTTTCGGCCCCGATGAGCCAGGGGCCCCAGCCTGCAAGTCTGAGACACACGGTGAGATGGCGCTCCACTCACATATGCGCTTCTGGTCCCGGCCTCTGCGGGCTGGGCTTACCTGGGAAAGACGAGGAGAGGTGACCTCAGACTGGAGTCTGGTTGATGGCTGGTTCCTGAAGCGCCTTGGGGCGATGAGGGAGACAATTGCCTAGGTACCCAGGCACAGGGGAGATGGGGGGGATCTTTTTCTGGTACGAAACGCTCACAGATGTGCAGATTGTCGCCGTTGCCATCGTTTTCGTTATTCGCCGCTGCACGCTCCTCTTCTTTCCAGTCTGTCTCGTCCGCCCTCGGCCGTCTACAGACCACGCCCAAATGATGCGAGCGTTGCTTGGGTCAAATCGCTAGGGTCGCACGACTTGATTTGCCTTTCGTCTCAAAGCCCAACCGGTGGCCACCAGATGAAAAAGGTTGCGGTCCAATTCTGGCTTCGACTCTGCTTCCATGTCTTTACATTGCCCTCACCCTGACGATGTGAGTTTACCATGTGCCGTGGCAAGAGTCGGCAGCGCTCGGCAATGGGCGCCACTGCCAGTGTGCAGGCTTCTAGAAGCTCCAGTCGTCGCCCGCCCACCGCTGCAGATCGCATGAGTGTGCGATTTGAGATGTGGGACGTGGGATGGGAAGCAGATGAACCTGTGGGAGCAAAGTCAAAGGTGAGTTTTGAACTTTTGATACCGTACGGCCGGGCGGAGTGGCGGAGGTTGACATTGGCACAGAGAGGCGGTTGGATCCAGACCGAAGGCTCGATCGAAGCTGTTTGGAACAATTCGATATGGAAGTCGAAGTCGAAATGGAAGCCAGCATGGAAGCCGCGTCCAGAAGCCGCAGAGAACAAAGAAACAGATGGCTAATCACCCGTTTGATTTGTTTTTCTCCGGCTCCCCTGCCATTAGCTCCCTCAAGCTGCCTCTAGCTAGGGGTCCAGCGACCAGTCTAGCAGCAGACGGGAAGGTTGCGGCGGTTCTGGACACGCCCTGGCGGCCTAGCTTGCGCTGCCTTATTCATGCTCGCACGTCACACCGGCGACCGGAGCAGTGCGCAGATTCAAGTCGCATCTTACTGTTGCTGTCGCCATCAGCCAGCCCTAGACTAACGTCTCACGAGGTTGGGCTGAAAGTCTGGTGACCTGGCCGACTTGAGCCTCGCAATCTGGATGAAATGCTCGGCGGATACCACCATTTGTGCGCAGTTCATCGCGATCGTCTCCTCGTCTCTGGAGCCTCGCACCGCAGTAGACTTCCTGGCTAGCAAAGTAAAGGTTGGCTCGCTACGCAAATGATGGCGGCCGACGAGCGTCACCGTCTGGCAAGCTTTGAAGGTGCATCGCCTGCCCTCCACCACCGGCAGCAGCGGTACCATGTGTTTGTCACCACCCAGTCTGCTGTACTCCCTACGCGGCATGGAGTTGATGTTGCTGCAGTTTGTCTGTCGCATGTCCCTCGCAAGTCCTGGGGGCCCCCGGCTGGGAACGCATCCAGGGCTTGGGACGTGGAAATGTGGTAATACGTACGTACGTGAAAGGCAGACAGACACTACCAAACAATAGAGGCAAAATACTTGCAAGAATAGGTAAGCTCCTGTCTCCCCGCTACCCTGATTGGATTCCATGATGCCGACGAAGAAACACTTTACGGCCCTTAGGATTTGTTTAGTAGCCGCTACCAAAGGTGGTACCAGAATCGAGAACTTCATCTCTCACCGGCCGCCACCACCACCGCCATTACCACCACCACCACGAAGCTGAGGAAGAGGAGGGGTTTGAAGCCCAAGGACAAGTCGCCCTCCTCGCTGGCAGTTTAAGCTTTGGCTTTCAGTCACTCGCAGGTCCCTTTTCCCTGCCAGTGACGCGCTCGCAACCCCTGAGACAGGCTTCCCCTGTGTCCGTGCACCGTAGCCCGGTACGTTGTCGGTACCTTCCCCGTCGGCCGAGCCCCACTATCCAAGCGTCATTGTCGTGGTGCTGGCACAGGTGCAGTGCGCGTGGTAGGTACACTGGAAGGTTGGAAGGTGTATGGGTGGGAAAAGGAAAAGGGAAAGGGAAAGAGAGACAGGAGGGAGGTGACCCTTGGGCTGTCAAGCCTGCAGGGCCTCCCGCTGGCGGTTTCCTTAGCAGGCTCTCGTACCTGCTGTCTGTTTTGCGCGCCTTCTGGTACCTCTTGTCTACTTGATTAGCCTACGGCAACTGAAGGCAAGAGCGATGCAGGGCAGGGCAGGTGGCATCTCCACATCCATTGCGTCGCTGCTTCTGTTTCTGGCGGCTGTTCTTGCTTCTCTGGCAATCGCTCCTTCAGTTTTTAGTAACAATGGAAGGCAGGCAGGGCAGGCAGTACCCGTACCGGGTTAGGTAGTAGGTGGTATGGGAGGTACTCTGGACTGTACCTGCCCGGTACTGCTCCCGCTGTCTACCTGGTAGGCGTCGCTGGGTCTCCTCTTCTGGAACTTTACTAGTCCCTGCCCTTGCGACGCACCTGCACTGCACCTGCCGCACTTGCACTTCCAGTGCCTCCTGCTCCTGCACCCTGCGCTTGCGAGAAACGTGAAGGAATCTTTCCCCACGTCCCCGTCCCACGTCCAGAGTCCCACGCCCACGCCCACGCCCACGTCCACGCCCGCCCACTGCGCTCACGTCCCACCACCAGCACACTGCAGTCCTCCTCCACCACCACTACCCTACAACCACCACCTTCCTCGTCCCGGTCGCCCCAGGCCAGTTCCCTTCTCAGTCACGACCGCCTCTTCCTCCGTCACGGCTTCTTCCCTTCTTCTTCATCACCCTGTCCCATCGCCGCTGGACTATCTCCAGCTCCAATTGTTTGTCCACCACCGCCTCGAAAACGGCTTGCGTTGTGGTCGACACCGTCCGCTTCCGCCGCCTCTGTTTGTCGCCTCCGACTCCGCGACAGCCACCCCAGCAGCTTTCGTGCCACCGCCTTCGCCATTCCTTTTCCGCTCATTGCGGCCAGCCGAAACCCACGCGACGGCAGCTCTGCTCCATTGATCAAGGAAGCATACACCGAGAAACGACTTCTGGCTCTTCGCCATACATTTTGGTAAGCCCCGAATGGCCTCGTCCGGTTGCTTCACGACATCGCAAACTAACAGTGTCTTGTCTCTTTTCCGCAGACGGAACCACGCCGCTCCAACAAGCTCTCCGCGAATCCGACGCCCAGTGGCCACGACTCCTCCGTCGCTGCCTCCATGCAACGAGCTCGTGGTACTTTTGCCGCCACCAAGAAGACGTCGTCAGTTCGACTTTTCAGTCAATCGCTGTCGAACAATCCTCCCTCCGAGCAGCGGTCTCGTGTGATAGGATCTGCGACACTCTGTGTCGTCAACATCCCCGACCCTCAGATCTAGAGCTTCCAAACGCCCCGCCGCAAGCCACGCCCGACGTGTGCTCCCCCACCGCCGCGAGAAGAAACAATAAACGCCCCAAACGAAACGTACATAATTCCTCGGGTATCACGACGCCTTCTGTAAATATCGACATCCCTCGTTCGCTGAACACACCTTCAAACCGTCCCGCAGCGGCAACGAACGTCATTTCCGGGGTCCAATCGACGACTGTGAACTAGAACAACTACAAACCAGCGACGACACCGCACACGGGCAAGGAGGACTTCTCCCTCCGAACGCCTCGCGAAGCACAGGCGACAGCTTGGGTGTGCATTGGCGAAGCCCTGTTAAAAGCTTTGGCCCTCTGCCCTGCCACTGGGGTGGAGAGCTTAGCCGGCAAGGCACACCGGAAACCTGGCGTCGACACGACCACGCACGCGGCATCCCTCCCGGACCATGAGGCGGAATCGCTCCCCGACATCACCATCGCCCTACCGGGCTCTGGCTCATGGCGCTGGTGCCGCTGGTCCAGGCGGGCTGCCTGACTCCCTTTCCCTTCTCAGGTCCTTCAATTCAGACTCGAACCCTACCCGGCCCATGCGCCCATCTCCATTGACCGCCTCGACCATCCGGGATATGCCGCTTGATCTGGTCGACCGCATCAGATCGTTCCCTCTGTTTGTCTCCGCACCAGAAGAGTTTCTGGCGGCGATCGGTAATCATATGCGACCGCAGGTTCACGCAGCACAGGACCACATTCTCACAGAAGGCGATGACGCTCGGGCAATGTACTGGTTGGTGCGAGGTGTTGTGGCAGTTACTTCCCGAGATGGCGAGGCCATCTATGCTGAACTCAAACCCGGTGCCTTCTTTGGTGAGATTGGAGTGCTTATGAATATCCCCCGCACTGCAACCATCATTGCTAGGACAAAATGTCTTCTCGTGGTCCTTAAGAAGGAGGATCTCCAGGCCGAGTTGCCAAAGTTCCCCGACATGGAAAAGGCAATTCGCCAGGAAGCCCAAGAACGATTAAACATTCTCAAGAAGAAACGACAAGAAGGTGGCCAGCCTTTGAAAAGCCCCTCTTCACACATTAACGGGCTGCGGGAGCCGGCGCCGGGTGAAGTTTCGACGGGCGAAGTTGGCACAATCAAGGAGGGAACGGTCGTCAACTCGAAAAAGAGAAAGTCGCCTAGTCCAGGAGCCATTGAGGATCCTGCAGCCGGGAGCGCGCTCGGAAGCGGTTTCGTTAACGTACGCAAAACCCTGAAGGAGCTCCCGCTTTTCTCGACATTACCCCCAGACATCCTGCACTTCCTCGGCTTGAGCGCTCAGCCGAAGACGTATGCACCTTTCACGGATATCATCCAACAAGGCTCCGCTGGCAATGAGATATTCTTCATCGTTCGTGGCGAGGCTGAAGTCATACACGAGGCACCTAGCCCCCACGAACCGTTCAAGAAGCTAACGCGGGCGTCGTACATCCGTCCGAGATTGAAAGCTGGCCAGTACTTTGGAGAGGTGGCAAGTCTTGGTCTGTCAGAGGGGCGCACGGCCACTGTTAGGGCAATTACGACTGTTGAATGTTTAATGATCCCGGGGGATGCATTGGACAAACTATGGAGCCGATGCCCGCCGGATATCAAGTCGCAGGTGGAAGAGACGGCACGGAAGAGATACAAAAAGTCGGACGATGATGTTGAGATGGCGGACGCGGACCCCAGAGAAAGGACCAGCAAGTCAGACCCTCCTACCCCGACGACGCCAAAGGCTCTTCCCCACATCGCCTTTACAACCCCATCCAAACCGGCATCTCCTACAAAAGACGACGATACAATGGAGCCGAAGGACCCCGATCCGTTTCTGAGCGTGGACATGGAGAATATGCGGAATAGGCGACGCAACTCCCTGGCCCCTCCTACCCCGCAATCCGATACGTCGTCGCCTACAGGGGTGAACGGCTTCCGGGTACACCAGCTCGACTCAACACCCCTTCGTTTCTCCGTGCCCCAGTCACCTCCCGACTCGGAGGTCCAGGTGCCTGTTAAGCGAGCTCGAACGCTCCCTCGGCGACCGCATCCGGCGCAAACCCCTGCGCTACCCGACGACATGCTCGTCGCTGTTTTCCGGTTTTTGGACATCGCCGAGCTCATGCGTGCACGCCTCATCTCTAGTCATTGGCGCAAGCTCCTCACAACACATCCCGAGGTGTGCCTGGACTTGGATTTATCAGAGTACAACAGACGAGTCACCGATTTGGCCATCAAAACTTCGATCGGCCCCTTTGTAGGAACACGGCCCGAGACCATTGACATTAGCAACTGCTTCCACATCACCGACGATGGATTCCGTTGTCTTTGGGAGAGTTGCGGCCGTAACGTGAAGCGGTGGAGAATGCGGTCCGTTTGGGATGTCTCTGCTAACCAGATCCTGGACATGGCCGAAAATGCAAAGGACCTCGAGGAGGTTGATTGGAGTAACTGCCGCAAGGTTGGCGACAACCTACTTGCGCGTGTTGTTGGCTGGGTTGTTCCCGAGCCCCCACCACCACCGCCGGCCAGCAAACAGGTCGTCATCTCCAGCTCCAACGCAAAGGCGAAGCCTCCGAAGGCCGTCGTGGCCCAACAATCGCCACGGCCAGCCAACATCCCGAAGCCAGGAACGATAATTGGCTGCCCCAAATTGAAGCATCTCAACCTATCATATTGCAAGCACATCACTGATAGGTCAATGGCACACATGGCGGCTCATGCATCCAACCGCATAGAGTCTCTGTCGCTTACACGGTGCACATCCATTACGGACGCCGGTTTTCAGTCATGGGCGCCCTTCCGGTTCCTGAACCTGTCGCATTTGTGCTTGGCCGACTGTACTTATCTTTCCGACAACGCCATCGTCGCTCTGGTTGGCGCTGCCAAGAACCTTACACACCTGGACCTCTCCTTCTGTTGTGCACTTTCAGACACCGCCACAGAAGTTGTGGCTCTCGGCCTGCCGAATCTCCGTGAGCTTCGCCTCGCCTTTTGTGGTAGTGCTGTCTCCGATGCCAGTCTACAATCTGTAGCTCTTCATCTCAACGAGCTCGAGGGTATCTCCGTCCGTGGCTGCGTCCGCGTCACCGGTGCCGGCGTAGAAAACCTACTCGAGGGCTGCAGCAGGATACAATGGGTTGATGTCAGTCAGTGCAGGAACCTCGAACACTGGATCCGCAGCGGAGGCGTGATGAGGTGGGGATTTGACGAGCGTGGCGGCAACGGCTTGTCTCCCGGTCAAGTTCCGCTCCCGCTGCCAAGCCCGAAGCCGACGACGAACCACGTCGGCCTTGGAGGACGACCACACGCGCTGAGCATCCGCCGTCGGGCAAGGAAGCCGGTTCGGTTCATTGTGGAGAAGGGCGTATTTGGTCTTCGATAATTGGGATTGCGTCAAGTGAATCAAGCTTCCATGATGATTTATGAGAGATGTTTGTACGATGTGGCTGGTCTAGAGGTTTTTCATTGTCGGTTTGCATAGAGAAGGGCTTTGTCATAGCTGCGAGTTTGACTTGGGCTACGAATTACATATTTGGGTATCATGTTTGGAATCATTGGGAGTGACGGCTGGTATGGCCGAGGATAGACTGGATAAGGTGATACCCTGTTCATTTGACTCTCAATAAAAGCACCCAACGCTGTCACCATTAACTCCCTTTGAATGTCTTGATTTTTCATCTTCCGCATCAGATCACGCCCTTTTGGCCCTCTGCTGCTTCGGAAATCCCACCCCTACCAGGAACGCAAGCCTCGTCACGCCCGCCAGCATCGTGATGGCCACCGCGCCCCAATCCTCCACCCGCCATGTCGTGAACGGGTTCAGCCTGCCCTGCAGAGCATACGACGCAAACGTGCCGTACAGCAGGAACGCGTCGACGAGGAAGAGCGAGAGCTGGTAGACGCGCCACACCTTGATGTCGGAGGTCGCGCGGAGGAGGACGGCGGAGAGGAGCGCGTTGGAGAGGAGGTGGCCCGCGATCTGGGCGTGCAGGGGCAGGGAGTACTCGCGCAGCGAGGCGGCGAGGGAGGGCGTGGAGATGGAGAGGGCGGCGGCCGGGTGGGCGATGGAGGGGTCGATTGGGTTGTGGGACGGGGGCAGGTAGGAGGATGTGACGGTTTTGGGGGAGAGGAGGAAGAGGGAGGTGCCCCAGAGGGCGATTAGGGGGTCGAGGAGGGTGAAGAGGTGGTAGTATGGGGTTGGGATTGTCATGGTTGTTGTTGTTGTTGAGGTTTTTTGGTTGGAAGGGGGAGTGAGGGTTAGGAGTGAGGTTGTGGAGCAGGTGGGCTTTTTGTATAATGGAGAGATTGCAGATCTGGGGAAGATGTGGTGGAAGAATGTCAGATTTATTGGATGAAGGAATCTTGGGTCTGCTCGTGACACGGTTTAGCTTGCAAAGTATGGTGGCGCGCCGGCCGTGTCTAAGATGGCATTTTTCGGAGGTCTCGTGTTGATGTCATTACCTGGCTGGCGGGTCCAGCGGCGGCCCGCGGGGGGCCGTGTTGGTGCTAGTGCCGGGTGCTTGGGTGCTGGGCTGGTCTGTGCGGACCGGCTGGGTGGGCTTAAGGTTGTGGGGTGCGCGGGAAGGTGGGAGGGAGCTTGGGGCGTTTGGTGGCTCCAGCTTGTTCTGGGAGGAGCTGGGTTGACGTCGTAACTTCAATGTGCGTTATGAGTATGAGCATCTTGTTGGTAACCCATCTCAGAAGAAGAAGTTATCCACGAATCAGTCTCATCTGTAGTATTTTCGAGTCACTGCAGCTCGTGACCGGTGGTAAGCGCCAGATCGCTTTCGCATCTTTATATGAGCATTTGCGGCCAAGTCGCAATATTACGGTTCTCTTTCGTACGGCTTTAGAAAACTGGACAGTATGCTCAACGACGATCGGATTCCAGGAGACGCACTACTCGTGTCGAGGACGTTGCGTACTGTTTTCTCGGCATTTTCGGCATTAATATGCCATTGGTCTACGGAGAGGGTGAACGAGCATTTGCACGACTCCAACAAGCTATTATTCATGACAGCGCTCCCCGTAAAGCAATCAAGTCAATTATGAGGGTCAAACTTGACTTGATTGCCACATCGCGGTACCATACTTGATTGCTTGCAATTAATTGTAAGTAATTGGCAAGTATCCCTATATATAGGGGGGCCCTAGGAGCCTAGAGGGGGGAGGGGGACCCATAGAGATCG